>PVJL010003607.1:0-152671 GCA_004026885.1 Lyroderma lyra
CACACACACACATATACACACAAATCAATATTATTGTCATTGCTTTAGTTAAAATAGTATGGATTGTAGGATTATATAAAGCATGCTTTCCTGAGGTTTACATCTGTCCTCCATTATATTTTATGTCAATACACTGTGAGTCATCATGTTTAATGGTTATATACTATTCCTATACTATTTTATTTTAACCCTTATTTTTATAAGTACCATTAAATTAAAATTTACTTTTAATACGATCAGAACCTTTTTATTTAAATAGAGGAAGTTAAAACAGTTTTGATAGCCTTTATATTTTAAATTGCTTGACATTTCTTTTTCTTATTCATGCCTTTATTTTTATAATACTTAATGTTTCCTGTAGTATTGTTTTATTAGTTAAATATAAATAATGTATTGTTTGCCTTTTTCTCTTCTGTAATTACTGGAGAAGTAAACTTATATTTTTTAGGTTCTAATGATTTATTATGTGTATTAGATATGTATCTAAATATATAATTTTGAATTGAAACACTAATTTCTACACTTCTCTACTCTTAACAGAAATCGAATACCTAGCCATCACCTATTGAAATGTCTGGTATTTAAATTTTAATTTGGAACATGGGCTAAATTTTTATTATATAATTATTAGATTTAAGCTTACAAATATTTTCATAATTTTTGTTTTTTATATATTTTATAGACCTTTACAATTTTAGATCTGTACTTAATTTTAGTCATATTCATAAATATTATAAAATTTTTAAAAGTACCTAATTAATTTAAAATTTCACCATAGCACCTAAAGTATGACTTTTACTTACTTATTTTGATTTCTGTATTATTATTTACTTTTTATATTATATAAATGTATTATAAATAGAATATTAGTAGTTTTCTGAATTCTTGCAAAGTAACATTTTTTAATTATAATGTGTTCATTTGTAAAAACTTTTCTGAGTTCAGACTTCATTAGTCAAAATCTGTTTCCCATAAAATCCTGTAGACTACTTTCTCTTTTTTATTACAGTACAGGAGAACCAAATGACTATGTTGATTTTCTAGTCAATATAAATGTTTTCTTTCTGAATATTTACACCTCATAGCTTTATAATTAATTTTAAAGGCTATAATTAAATCCGCTTCTATTTTAACTACTTTTATGCATTAAAGTTGTTATTCTGCTTTGAGTTGTCTTAGGCACCATTTTAAAGCATCATAATATTTTTTTAATAAATCTTTTTTTAGCTACACCTATCATTTTAACCTAGATCTTTATTTCCTAGTTTAATTTTATTATTAAAATGTTTAAATGAAAAATAAAATAATATAATCTTAAATAAAAAAGTAAAGTGAAATAAAGTAAGTTAAATTTTTTTTCCAGGAATACAGAGATGATTTAGTAATCAATCAACATAATACACCACATTAACATAACAAAGAATAATAATAGAGGCATTAAAAGCATTTAACAAACTTCATCTTCCATATTTGATAGGAAATATTTAAAAAGTGGGTATAGAATAAATGTATCTCAACATAATAAAAGCTACATATGAAAAACCCACATCTAACATCCTATACAGTAGTGAAAAGCTGAAAGCTCTTCCTCTAAAATCAGACAAAAGACAAAGATGCCCATTATAGTGGCTTTTATCAACTGAGTATTTGAAGTCATAGCTGCAGTAGTTAATAAAGAAAAATAAATAAAATATATCCTCCAAAAAAGAAAGAAAGAAAATTGTCACTTTTGCAGATGATATGCTACTGTATAAAGAAAACCCTGAAGACGCCACCAAGAAATATTAGAACTAATAAATACTATAAGTAAAGCCACTGGAAATTATTATATAGAAATCAGTTGTATTTCTTTTATTCTTTTTTTGGTGGTTCCTTGGCTGGGAGTCAAACCCAGGCCATGGTGTTGACAACTGCAAAGCCTAGCAACTACGCCACCAGGGAACCCCCGTATTTCTATATATTAATATGTTATCAGAAAGAGAATTAAAAGTATAATCTCACTTATAATTGTATCAAAAGGAGTAATATATCTAGGAATAAATTTAACCACAGTGAAAGATTTGTTTTCTGTAAACTGTAAGAAATTGATAAAAGGAATAGAAAATGACACAAATAAATGAAAAGGAATATCATGCACATGGATTAGAAGAATTAACACTGTTAAAATGTCCATGCTACCCAAAGCAATATACAGATTCAATGCAATCCTCATTAAAATAACAATGACAGTTTTCACAGGCCTAGAACAAAAATTCTAACATTTGCATGGCACTATAAAAGACCCTGAATAGCCAAAGAAATCTTGAGAAAGAAAAGCAAAGCTAGTGGTATTGTGCACACTGGTTTCAAACTACACTACAAAGTTATAGCAGTTAAAACAGTTCAGTACTGGCATGGAAAACAGACACAAGTATCAATGAAATAGATAGTGAGTCCAGAAATAAATGCACACATATATGGTAAATTAATCTGTGACAAAGGAGATGAGGATACATTGGGGAAAAGAGAGTCTCTTCAATAAATGGTGTTAGGAAAAACTGGACAGCCATATGCAAAAGAGTGAAATTGGACCATTGTTTTGTACTACATATAAAATTAAAGTGGATTTAAAGACTTAATTGTAATACCTGAGACCATAATAATTCTAGAAGAAAATGTAGGCTGTAAGCATTTTGACATCAGTCTTAGATACATATATTTGGAGTCATCTCTCAGGCAGGGACAATGAAAGCAAAATAAACAAATAAGATAGCATCAAACTAAAAAGCTTTTCTGCAGCAAAGGCAACTGTCAACAAAACAAAAAGGTAACCTACTGAATTGGAGAAAATATTTGTAAATTATACATGTGATATAGGGTTAATCTCCAAAATATATAAAGAACTTATATAACTTAATACTAAACAAACAAACACACAAACATACTTCAGCTTTCCAGAAAGTATCCAGCCATGTAATAAGAAAAATAGAGGCATTTATAGCTGGATTTTTTTCCAGACAGCCCTTGTATATAATGCAGTCATAAAAAATAATAAAATCTTGCCATTTGAAATTACATGAATGGACCTAGACCTAGAGGGTATTATGCTAAATGACATAAGTCAGACAGAGACAAACACTGTATAATTTCACTTATATGTGGAATCTAAAAAAACAAAACAAATGACTAACAAAATAAAACCCATAGATATAGGAAATAAACTTTTGGCTAGCAGAGTGGGAGGGGTTTGGTGTGGGGCAAGTAGGTAAAGGAGATTAAGAGTTATAGAATATAGAATATAGAATAAATCATGGGAATATAATGTACAATAGAGGAAACAGAGTCAATAATATTGTAATAACTTTGTGTAACTAAATTTACTGTGGAGATCGCTTCATAATAATGCACATAAATATTGAATCACTATAATGTATTCCTACAACTAATAGGATAATATATGTCAACAATACATCACTTAAATGTATACATGGACATTATATAGAAAAGGGTTATCTAGATGTTTTCTGCTCCCCCTGAAAAACATTAGAATGTAAGAAATAACTTGTAATAAAATCCTAAATGATTTTAGTTTAATTATGCACAGTTTCTGGAATACTAAATGCTGAAATGGATTTAAAATTTTAAAAACTTAATCTATGAAAGATATTTTGTATCAATTTTCTCTTTTAACCTATTACATGAGAGCTAGTTGAGTTTATTCTATCATGGACTTGTTTTATTCCTATGATATGCCTTCTTTTACTGCCAGCAATGTATATTTAAATTATTTTATTAATTCTCTTTTGATTTCAGTCATCCATTTATTATATACCTCACCCTGTTTTTTTTGTGTGTCAGTTTATAGAAGGTATAGCTTCTTGTACTTTTAAGATAACAAATACCTATTTTCTTTACTTTTATTCCTTTTCTTAACAAATATAATTTCAAAGCTCTTTTTTCTCAGTATTCAAGAAAATACTTTTTTTTTTGTTTTTTGCACTATACTTTCACAGATAATAGGATTTTTCTCTGTATTAAACACACAAAGAAGGGATATATTTTGTATTCATCTTTTTCCAAGAAACATGGGTACAGCTAGAGCCCTCAAGAAGTTCATAGTTGTACACTTACAATTCGTTATCTTCTCATATGTATAGTCAGTCATATAGTGTGCACTTACAAGAATATGATAAGATTACACATTAATATGTTAGATTCTTTAATAACTCATGAAAGTCAGATGATGTGTGAAGGTTATTATTGTGCAACATAGTACATAAAAATATGTACATTACGGCATGTTTGACCCCTGCACCCTTCCTATGTGACCAGGTTTATAAATTTTTCTGAAACCAAATTATATTCACAATACTATGTCCTATGACTTCAATACCTCATCCCAACATAATGATACATTCTGGGATTTGTAGTATTTGAACAAATAAAGAGAATGAGAAATGAAAGGAAAGGGCAGCCAGTAGGGAGTAGGAGGCCCCTCTCTTGATTTCCTCAGAGTATGGTTTAAAATATGTTGATTTCTGCTATTTTCTTTTCTTTCCACCTATATAAAAGCACTGTCAGTTGTATTTATTAACTGGTAAGCCATCTACTCTACATGACATTTCAGTTTAATTAGCCCTTTTATTCATAATCTGAAGCACCCAAATAGGTACAATTGATAACTTGCATATAACATAAGAATCAAGCTTCTTCTCATTGATAATTTTTTATTCTCCAGGGATCATAAATATTTACCATTTACTGAATAGATCTCAACAGTCCCTCCACACCCACTCCACGCCTGGATTTCATCAGTGGGCTGCCTTGTACTCCAGCTTAGCAACTGTAAAGCATGGGAAGGCGGTGCTGAGGCCAATAGAACAGGGAATTTAGGATATGTATTTCCTCAGCTGCCTTCCAGGTAACTACGGGTTTACAACAAACTTCTTCTAATGGTAGCAGCTCCCGTCTGATGGCTCTTACCATACAGCTGTGTTTTCTGTCATGAGCCCAAAGTAATTACCCTATCCCTTGTCATTTTCCTAAACCCATCTACATATTTGTAAATAATTCCTTTATTAAACTGTCCTCAAATTACCTAATTTGAGTATGTCATGAATTTGTTACCATAATGTCTACTGATGCAACTTCTTAGAGAGAGAATGTGCTACTTGGGAATAGCACGGACCCTGACATTTACAAAACGTTACGTGGCCAAATTGCTTAAGGTCATTTAGCCTGTTTCTTTACCTATATGGAGGGTGGTCAAGAAATTTGTGGAACAGGGAGTTTATTGGAGAGGTGGGGGTACTAGTACACAGAGTTCGAATGTGTGACTTATTTGGAGTATATGTGCCTAATTTCAGCCTACTTTTGTCCATGTTCTTTCAAATATCACCAAAGAAGCATATCAAATGTGAAGAAAAACCCCATGTATGGATAAAATTGAATTTTGTACTGTCATTAAGTTACTCAGAAAACAAGGGAAATAACTCAAACCATTTTGGAAGAGATGTTAGTGGTTTATGGAGAACATGGCCCTGGGTACACTATGGTTTACAAGTAGCATAGCCTTCCCAAGCTAGGCAGAGAGAGACAACCGAAGATGACTTCTGTCCAGGATGCCCTGTTGAGGCTGCTTCCTCAGACATTGTCAAAAAAGTTAAAAATTTTATATTGAAAGATGCCAAATTGAACAAAAAACAGCTTGCAGAAGTGGTTGGAGTATCACCTAGAACCATTTTGAATATTCTCCATCAGCATCTAAGGATGTCAAACGTCAGTGTAAGATGGGTACAGAGAATGCTCACACCGCTTCAAAAATAACAGCATGTTGAGAGGCCATGACAGTTTTTGGGCGTCTGCAAACACAACAAAGATGAAGTTTTCAATCAGATTGTCATTGGAGATGAAACTTGGGTTCATTATTACGAGCCTCAGTCAAAGCAGGAGTCCATGTAGTGGCACGAAGAGGGCAAACTACCGCCTAAGGAGTTGAAGGTGTCGCTATCAGCTGGAAAAATCTTGGCTACTATTTTTTTGGCATTAAGAAGGTATCCTGCCAATCAATTATAAGAATAAAGATGTCACAATAACTGGAGAGTGCTATTGTAGTCTGCTGAAACAGGTAAAAGAATCTGTGAAGGAGAAAACAGGAAAGTGGACCAAAGGGGTGCTGCTTTTGCAGGACAGCGCCCCCATAAGCAATGTTGCGTTGGCTGCTCCTCACAATAGTGGATTCCAAATGTTAAACCACCTCCATTTAGTCAAGATCTGACTCTGTCTGATTATTTTTCACAAATATAAAAAAATGTTTCAAAGGAAGAACTGTACAGACAAGGAAGAGGTTAAAGCTGCAATTTCAGCATACTTTGAGGGTAAAAATAAAACATTTTCAAGGGTATAAAACTTATTGAAAAATCTGAAAAGTGTATTAAGGTTAAGCGTGAATATATTGAAAAGATAAAATAATAGTTGTTTCTTTTTAACCCTTCTTCCCTTTCATTCTGTGAATTTCTTGACAATCCCTGGTGTGTCTAATAATATCTACTTACGAAGATGTGAGAAGGGCATGTACAGCACTTGGGAAAGGGTAGGCATCAAAGAAATTGTTATCTTAATTTTGGCATGTAATTCTAATAAATAAGAATAAAAATTTAATGTATGTGTTTCCATGTACATATATATACTTTTTTCCACATATATCAAAAATAATATTATTTATTAGTTGTTTCACAGAATTTTTGTTGATATTTTAATTCTACTCCAAACACAAAAGCATATAAAATTTTCAAAAAAACAGTTAATGGCAGGAATACACAAGTTTAATCCACATCACAAATTGTCATCTTTAATGTCACCTTAAAATGGAGGATAAAATTCAAAACTATGTGAAATCTGTATTTAGAAAAATAAAACAGGAAAAAGTGCATAGTCTTAAAATTCATAAAATATTTTCTGACTGATGCACCTCACTATAGACAGCAAAATTATCAAATTTTAACTATTTTTCACATTTCTGTGTATGATAATCTTAAGTATTGGATCACAGTAGTCTCTAGCAGCTGAAATTTCACAATGAAGTACAGATTTTTACCTTCATACCATCTTGTCATCTTCTAAAAATTTCCAAGCATGGACTACTACTGAAAAATTTACTAGGTACTCAAAATAACAACACTATGATATTGGCATTAGGTTTAATCAATAAGTGTAATGTAAACTTAAATATTAGTATTGACATGGATTTTATTAATATGTGTTATAGTTGCATGGGATGCATGAACAGAACTTTGATTTTCTCTTTTTCTAAATTTCAATATTGCTGTAGGTATTGGAGATCTCTTCTAACTTTATAGGTAATTTGGCTCCCAATAACCTCTTACTATTGTAATCTTAACTAATAGGCATATGACCACTTTAGCCTAAACACACTTCATGTTGTGGAACTTTTAAAGAGTAAAATGCATATAAAATGTTTTAGTATATAGTAGTATCCTTGTAAAATTTGTAAATTTTGAAAATTTTAATAAAAATATTTTTACTTATTTTATAGCATGAGAAATACTTTACTTTGTTAAGAAGATTAAGGGAAGACAGAGAATTAGGAATATACTTCACAGATCCATTCAAGAACATTAATTTTACTTTTGTGCCATGAAATGTACTAAGTACATATGTTTAATTAATTAGTTTTGTAAATACAACTGTTTAGGAGAGACATTAAATATCTTTGTAATAAAGCTGGTGAACAAAGTAGCTAGAATTGGAGTCCAGACTGTTAATTCCAAAGACTAACATCTCAAATACTACATTAGGCTTCTCCCCAAAATCTGCTATGATTAACTTGTTATAGGATTCCAAAATTAGGATAAAGATATATTTCCCAAGTCACAAAATATGGTAAAAATACAATACATGGTGTAGGTTTATATAATATAAACTGTTCTTAATTTATCATGTTTTCAATCATAACAAAATAATGTTAATTATTTTGGTAACCCCAAGGTTTAGACATACTCTCTCAATTAGTAAAATAATTACAGTGTATTCAGTGTAGTGAATGGGCTAAATGTTTTAATATACTATTTCACTGAAAATGGTTAATCCACACTTGAAATAAGACAACTTTCTACTATTTATAACATTCATTTAAGTAGAACACACATTCCTTGAATATATTAGATAACAGTATCCACTGTTGGAAAAGGTCGTCAAGGATACAAGATGCTCAGGTGACCTGTGAGCTGGATCTGGGCAACTAGAGACTCCTCACTCCTTCTCTGCCCTTGGAATTTTCATTCCACTTGCCTTCCTTACTCCCAGAAATTGATCCAAGGATACAGCCTTGAGATAAAAATGTGCTGAGACAATTTAAGCTGAGATCACCGAGCCCAGTTAATGCTTCAACTTGCATATAAATTTTTTAAGATTCTGGTGGGTATATATAGAAATATACTCAAGACAATCCTCATAGTTAAGTTCCCTTGTTTTTTAAACCTGCCACCCACCCTCTGTAGATTAAGTTTTATATCCATTCAATGTCTCACACATTCATAAAATGATTTTATTTCTTCTGTTGAACTGCAGTAGTAAAAGAATAAGCCAAAAAAAGTTGCAATGATCTTTATTTAGTAATTTAGAAATTCGCATTAGAGATCTATTGCAATAGAATACAGATTATGAATATTTTCAGGATATGCACACAAATTTTATCTTTTTAGATGAATCTGTGGTATAAGTCAGTTACATATATGCAGTAATTGGTATGTGTGAAACACTGTGGTAAGTTTTTCAATTTGTCCTCCCAATTATGAAAGAAATACTTGAAGAGTACACTACTATTTGTATGTTAAGAAGAGGCCATCTGAGCTTATTTGGGAATTTCCCAGAACCATAAAACTAATAAATGAGAGAGTTATTCAACTGTGAAGTCTGCTGTGATTACAAATTTGTACAGTAATTTGAAAATTTTAATGTCTAATTTCTTGGTGAATTTTGCATTTCCAGTTATTTGTATTACTAAAGCAATTAATAAAAATTTTACTCATGCCAGTTTCTTTTGCTGGATCTTTGAAATGATCAAATTAACTAGACAATTTGTAAATCTTGGATGTTGTGTATATGCTGAATTGAATATCCATTTTTACCAAAAAGGTACTTTTTCCTTAGATGTAAAATAAACATCTTAGGAGATAGTATAATTGGGAAAAAAATGTCAAATATGTTGAGAAAACCTAAGGTAATATATTAAAGCTATACATTTTGTTCTCTAATATAATATATGTTTTCCTTGACTCAACTTTTACAGTGAATAATGCAGTAATGACATCCTTGTGGTACTTATAGTATATGACATTTTTTAACATACATTTATTTATAAAAGGTCACAAAATATGTGTAAGGGAAGAGTAGGTATTTTTCTCATCTTTTCACAGTTAAGCAAGAGGTCTCAAAGACGGGTAAGTAACAAGGGATCTCAAAGAAAGGCACCCAGCAATAAAATTAACATGCATACCTTTATTCCAAGTTGTTGCTATTCTTCCAACCGCATCATCTATTCTGTATCAAGGTTTTATTTTGCAAAGTTTTGGTTATCACTATTTTATTTTGTAATACAGCTATCTGAGAGGAGTAAGGTTTACATCATCCACCACAGAAAAAAGTAATCTGCACACTGATAGTTTTGTGTAATTCTTGTTAAGGTTTACACAGTATGTGATGCCGTCTCCAATACTGGATATGCATGAGTCCATATTGTGGCTCTCACTGTAGTCTACAACAGGCCTCCCATTTCCCCCATGTCCTTAGAACAACATAACAAGGCATTTCGCTGCCCAAAGTGGAGCTACTACCCTCCTGTTACATCAGCTGTATTCCTATAAAATGCTTCGATTATTTTGTATGTTTGTGCGATACGCTTTATTGCTGCTCCTGTGGAAGTCGGTAGTGGTAGTGGTCAGTAGTCAAGTGTGTATGTGGAGTCAGAGAGGCTGAGGAAGAAGGAGGACAACAGGGGCCTCAACGATGCCTGCCTGAGTCCTGGCCACTAGGATAGTGTACAAGTCTTTGTGGTTTGACAGGTAAAGACTCATCAAATCCTTAATAGGAGACATTTTAGAAGAACCTGAAATAAGCAGACCTTAGAAATGTGAGATGCAGTATTGAATCAAGGAAAGATGCATTTCCTTGACCCAGATTTAAGTCCTGTGGTGACAACTCCAAGGTTACTAGCTCTGGAACACTAGGGCATAGCACCTTTGGATGTGTGCTTGCTGAGACTACATAGTCTGTGACAACTGCTGAAAAAAAGGAGGAGGCAGAAGTGAAGCACAGAAGATTCCATTTTGTCAGTGGTGTGCTCATCAATGTTTAACAACTGACTTTCAACAAACAAACCAAAGGTCTGTAGCATTTTCTAAGTCCCACTATGGGCAATTTCAAATTACCAACACGAAACAGTTTAACACAGAGTTTGGAAGAGCTACCCACAAAGGTACAAGCTGACTCAGGCACAGAGATGAATGTAGTGATTCCAATGAACCAGTGATTCCCAAGGGGCTTTAAATTACCCTTTTGGTGACTCTCAGACATACATTATAAACATTTGTATGAAATAAATACATCTGAGCAGTGTGGGATTTCAGGGTATTGTAATTTGACCAAAAACATTGTAATTGGACTCTCAGCGACATCTCAGTTACCCTTAACATTGCTTGATATAAAGTGTATTTTGAAATGTTCTGATCCTACCCTTTGGAATGTCAAATCCTGTCACCTCTATTTTCTAAACACATTTTGGATCCCTCCTACTGTCTGCTCATTACTTCAACTTCGTGTCCCAAGTACCACTCTTGGCATTGAGACTATAATGATGAAAAAGATAGACAAGGTTCCTGCCCTTATCATTTCTTGATTCAACTGCGACAAACCGTCTGATTTGTTTCAGTGTGTCCAGTGTCCTCATTCCATTTTAAAACTGTGACAAACTGATACTTTTCTGCACTGCAAAAAGGATGACTTCATTCTCTCAACTCGTACTTCACAAGAGCCCCTCAAAATCAGGCCCTGGCTATTGTATTCCAATATCTACCCCTGTTCTTTCCCATTAGAGTCATGCCTAATATCATGCCACTTTTTAAACATATGATAAATTCAGCTCTCTTGCCTTTGCATGTAACATATTTTCTGCCTGAAATGCCTTTCCCATCTCACCCTGGATAAACCTCTCCTTACAGTTTAAAAACCAGCAAAAACATAACCCTCCGTAAAGCTTCATCTGACGTTTCCTAGAAAAAAAACTAGATCCTCCATTTCCCGCCCCTAAATTCTCAGAGTCCCCCCTCTAAGCTATTGGTTGCTGTTACAAAGGAGTGCCTTCTACGGCTACCCGAAGTGTTACTGCAGACCCTTACGGGACTCCATTCCCGTGACAGTCTGTATTACAATTAAAGAAGTGATCATCACAACCTACGTAAATAGTGAATCCTTGTAACATGACAACATTGGCACTATGTTGCCAATGTGAAAGCAACATGGAAAGAAATGATGTCTTATCCACTTGTGAAACCTTCCTATGTTAAACAACAGAGCCTTAGGGTACAGGGGAAGGAGGTAGGAGAGGAGGGACAGGGTCTCAAATACACAGTGATGGAAAGGGAAGTGACCCTGGGTGATGAGCATATAACACAACACACAGACAATGCACTGTAGAATTATACACCTGGAACTTAAGTAATTTTTACAATGTCACCAATGTCACCCCAATAAATTAACAACAAAAATAATTACCTGGGACCATTTTTTACTGTGATGACTTACTGAATACAAGGAAGTGTGTTTACTAGCCACTTACATGAATATGTACTCCTAATGAGGTCACCCCTCAAGGCTAAAAGGATTGATGTGCCACTAACTGATAATCCACCCATGAGAGCTCTTAATTTGCACTATTTTCAGTTGTTGAAAAATGACCTTTTTTAAAGTTAGTCGTAGTTTATTGGTGCTTTACTAACTCTCACATATCCCTAGCTTCATAAAGTTGGCATGTTGTTGACTATTCTCTGTACCTAGATTTTCATACAGCAATAGACAATAGTCTCTGATGATACTTTGATTCACAATTAGTTAGTACAGCAAAAAGTTTTGCTTTTTGCTCTGTCCCTTCAGTAAATTGTGATATGACACATACTCACATTTACTTAGCACAGGTTGTTTTCATGAGAAGAGCATTTGCCCTCAGAATAAATTAAAGCAAATGCCGAAGGGTTTCATTCCTAAATGAGGACCACCACATTTCAAAACAGGTGGCTTACATGGGTTACCAACAAGTAATATTTTGATGCATACTATCTTAAGAAATCTTTTTAAAAGAAACTTTCCCTTGTTCACCAGTTGAAACCCCATAATGAAAGATAAATAACATTAAGAATTCTACAATACCATATTATATTGTTCTTTGGGATGCAATTGTTTCTACAGCATATTAAGACCATTCTATACAACTTTATCAGATAATTTGTCTAATCAAGGTTATTAATCTTTTCTTGGAAAAAAATCTTATGGTAGTTTAGTGAATCTTAATTTTCAAATGAGTTTAAATCTGATTTGAATATATGAGTGACACATACATAAATACTTTAAATCCATAAACTTTCTTGGGCTCGACTATAATTTTCAGGACTTTATTTAAAATTAACATTTTTTCCTCAAATATGGTTTATATTATATTTTTATTTCTACTAAAGCATGAACCTGAGATTTTACCATTATAATTTTATTGCACCATATAATTTCAAGAAACATTTAGAAACAAGAAAAATGATGTGTGGGTGTGAAAATATATTTCTACTGAAAATTAACTAAAAATACCATTGGAGATCTATAATTTTCCAAAGGCTTTTTATAGTAATCACAAGTATTTCACATTTCATTCTAATAAATGTATCATCATCATACCAAGCTATATTTTTCCACATGTTAACATTATGTCTCAATGTACTTGAACTTAATATTTAGTATTAATTATATTTCAATTAACATGGACAGGTTTAATGTTTAAAATATTATTAACTGCTGTATACAACATATGCACATTTCTCAATGTAGAAAGATGCAAGAAAAATCCACCTTAATGCAATATTGACTTTGACAATTTTCTATATTCGTACTGCAATAAATTACAAAGAATAAACTTAACACTTAAGCTACATTGAATAAAATTTAACCATACTTTGAGAAGTCATCAAAATTTCATTCAGGTTTTTTAATTGGATCATGGTTTTTAATCTTGTGTATTAATTATTTATAGGATAATATAAAAATATTGTTATGTCGAATATAGCTTGATGGGACTCTCAGCTAGTATTAAGATATAGCTGGAACTACTTGTCTTGCCAAGTCTAAATGAATTCATTCACCAAGCTTCTACTGCAGCAATGTTAAGTTATACTGCTGAGAACACTTCATAACATGCTAAAAAAAAACTGCTGGGATCTGAATACTTAAGGAAAATGATGCCTGAGGGACGATCTTCTACTGCTCTATCACCAAAGGAAGATGGGAGAAAATATCGAGAGTATCAGGATCCATGACTCACAGTCCCTGACTTCTGTCTGCTTTTGTACTTCTTTCACTTGTCTAGAGTCTATCCAAGCTGGCAATACCAAATTCTTTTGTCATTCTGTTCAGCTACTTGATTGTTAAATCCCCCGCTTTACTTCATTATGTTTAGTAGAAAACCACCAATTACGACTTCTTTATATCTGTATTATGTTATTAGCAATGTGTATGTCTTTATCATTCTGGCCCCTCCACCAGAAGGTCTTATTTCTCTGTCTTAGGAAAAAGAAGTAAATGAATTTCTAACCTTCTTTCTAGATCCGAGCTAGTTATTTTCTAGGTCAGAGGAGAGTCAGCAAATAACTATTTGATACCTACTTTTGCAGTAACTTGGTAGCAACTCCTTGAGAAAATGATTTTAATTACTGATCAACCCAGTTAAAAAAAGTTTTCATCTGATTTTTGATAAGAGTTTTAACTTGGTTTCAGAAGAACACAGACGTGAGTTCTATTTGACCAGAGGGCCTTGTCCTGTGTCAGAGGAGGTGGTGGCAAGGATTTGGCTGGATGGCAACGAGATTGGCCTAACTGCAGCCCATCTCATTGCTGGACATGCACTGAGCTCAATGATGACAGCTGTGCTTTTTTACAGTTTTACAGGCCAGGCCTAATTTTAAATTAACAGGCTGATATGTTTTGAAAATATTTGAATAACACAGTATTTTAAAATGTGTTCCCACAATATGGTGACATTTCCTTTTACTCTGGATAGTGTTTCCTGCTAAAAGAAATATTTTAGATGAAAAATATAGTCAATCTGTTAAGAGATTGCATATCTAGACAGCCAGTAAATGTAAAACTATACGTGAAAACAAACATCATTCAAGGTGGACCAGGCTTTTAGGCAGAGTGAGTGAGCGGTTTTAAAATCTTTTGTCACCAAGTCCATAGAGAGAAACATCCACTTAACAGAATATTTACCTCCACATTTATCTTCACTGATATACGTTATTTACATATTGGACACATATATATATTTTATTTACAAATAGTGCTATTATATATTATTTGCTAAATTTATGATGCTAAATAAATAACATAATAAAACACAAGTAAACTTAAAGTTCTAGGGACAAGAATACACTGAGTAGTGGGTACAAGAGAAGAGTGTGGCACTGATGGCCCTGCTTTCTCCCCAGCCAGAACTCGGTTTAAATGCAGAAAGTGGTGGTGTGCCAAGAAACACAAGTGACCAAAGAGCCCAGATCCTTTATTGTATGTGTTATTTTCCTATATTAGCCACTTATGCTGAAAATGATAACATAAATAGAAAAGAAAGGTAGGACAACCCATGTTTCTCTTTCAGTCCTTTCTTAGTTGTCGTTAGGCTGAAGGTCAAGTATTGGTAGAATGTGTATATATAAAAAAGTAAAATAAAGAATGTTAAGTTAATTTTGTACATCTTTTCTACTGTTCTATAAGAATAAAATACATATGTATATATGAACTACCAAATACAAATTGTGTAATTTTGGTGATTCCACATACTATTCTTGTATTTGCTTTCAAACTGGCATAGCACATGATAAAGATGATCAGTAAAATTATTATAACCTTTTATTTCAATTTTTCTTTATTTAGAATGACATCAAACAGAAACAAAAGCAACTTGGCAAGTCTACAGAGAGACCAAGGAGAAAAAAGAAAAACTTCATATTTCAGTATTATTATTTTTTTTCACTTTTTGAACAAGGGGTCCTGCATTTTCATATTTTAAGTTGACCCCACAAGTTATGTAGCTGGCCCTGCAGGCAGTTATCAGATCAGGAATAGACGAAACAAAGACCAAGAAATGGAGATAGGAAAGACATAAACATAACTAATGTATAGTCTGTGAGGATACATAGGCTAAGGTTCAGATAGAGGCCACAGCTTAGAGAGCCTTATGTATAAATCATACCAAGAGATTTCTGCCTGATTCCACAGGAAATGTGGAATTTTGAAAAGAGGTAACAGTGAGAACATATGCTGAGAAGCAGTGTAGCATATGGGCTGTTGTGGAAGTTAGAAAGAGCTGGTTTCAAATCCTAGCTCTATAATCTGGCTTCTCAGTCACTAGTCACATTACAGAACAGTGGCATTGGGTCATTTTCCTTATGTTATATGTAGATACCTATATCTGCATAGTATCACCTCATGGGGCTATTAAGAGGTTTACATAAAGTAAAATATTTCTAAAAACTCACCTTAACAAGGACATGTAATTAATAAATCATCATTTTGATCAGGTTTTTTTAAAAAAGAATACTGACTGCAGTTTGACAGCTGAATTAGAGTATAACTTTAAAAGTAAAACCAAAGTTTGTTAAGAAATAATCTAACTATAAAGTACAGACTATTAACAGAAAGTAAGAGTTCCCTAGAATTCCCAGATTTCTGACTTGCATAAGACAGAAATACAAATTTAGAGGCAGTAGCCAAGGAATAGAGAGAATAAATTCCATTTTGGACCTATTAAGATTGGACATAGTAAGGTTGACAGAATACAAAGGTGAGGATTACAGAAGACAATTTTATATATCATTTATAAGTTTAGCAGAGAGGTCTAAATTAGAAAAATAAGTTCGGGTTTCTTACGCAGAAGCTGTTAATTAAAGTCACAAAAGTGAGTGAGGTAATCTAGGTACCTTATAGCCACAGATACTTGGTATGTTTTTACTCTGAGAAGAGTAGTGAGTTTGAGATTAATAAAGAGTAATGAAACTGGTGATCACACAGTGAAAATACTATAGCAAAGACAAGAAGGCCGCATATTTCATTTTCATCTGAACCCTGCCACTGTATTCACTGGGCAAGTAACTCAACCCTTCTGGGCTTCAGAAAAGAATAACATTAATTGAACACATACTATGATTCAGGCATTCTTCCAAGCAAATTACAAATATTAACTCATTTACTCCTCACAAAATTCTAAGAGATAGGTACTGTAATTATAAAAAATGTATACAGATGAGGATTCTGAGATACAAAAATCTGATGCAGTTTTTCCAAGGGTCAACATTGACTACATAGCAGAGCAGTTAGATCCAGCATCTGCACATTCCTAACTTCTATGTGCTCCTCTTTAATTTAACGTGAATTCTGTAACAATATGGACTCCATTTTTGATGTTTGACAGCTAACAGCTTTCAAGCTCCAGTCCTCCCTCTTCACTTTCTGCTCTACATCAGAGCAAACCGATAGGAAAGCCTGGCTGCTTTCTCTGTTGGTGCCAGCCGAAGATTCAAGCCCTTCCTCCTATGTGGAAACCCAACCTCACCTGCAGTCACAATAAAAACTGAGTTATTTTCCTTTCACTGCTCTCTCAAGCCATTTTGGATCTGATTAGGAAGAGGTCTGTTCTGATCTAATGAGAGATCTGTCATGTAAATAATAAATATTTTTGTTCTCTCTTCGTATATGGCATGAGAGAACCAAATACCTGTAGGGTGATTGCAGCAAATTTCCTTGTATTCCAACACTACATCATTCTAGAATTGTAAATAAATGTCCCAGCAGTTGTGTAAACATTAAACAACTTTTGGCAGTGTGTTGATTTAAGCGGCTTTGATTTATGTGGATTGAAAATTTGAAAATTGCACAGCTTTTAAATTCTTGTTTATATTAAAATTTCTCTCAATCTACTACTTCATTCTGTAGCCAATGGCCTATGATATGGATGAATTGGTATATCTAGCCATTCATGTTGTTAACTTCATTGGTCTAGAGCAGGGGTGTCCAATCTATTGGCTTCCCTGGGCCACATTGGAAGAATTGTCTTGGGCCACACATAAAATACACTAACACGAACGATAGCTTATGATCTAAAAAAAAAAAGAAAGAAAAAAAAAGGTCTGTGCATGATTTTCATAATGTTTTAAGAAAGTTTATGAATTTGTGTTGGGCTGCATTCAAAGCCATCCTGGACCGCATGCAGCCCGCAGGCCAGGAGTTAGACGAGCTTGGTCTCTAGATCCTCAGCAATTATCCATGTAACAATTTTGAAAAATTATTCTTAGACAAATATTTCTTAAGTCCCTACTATGTGCAAAGCACTATAATCTGATTCAAAGTGATGATATTCAATTATTTAATCCACCAAAAATGTAATGATAATTCATTTCTCTGAATTCAGATGAAGGAAAAAAACCTTTCAGTTTCAACATTACTATATTTTCTTGCCCAGATTTCTTCCTGTTTCCTATTACTTTCCTCATAGGAAAATTTAAAAATATAAAGCAAGTTATATAAATAGGAGCGACAAGATGAACAGGTTGTAAATTAACACTTAATATATACTTAATTGTCTTAAATTCATTGTGGCATCTGTCTATATAATATTTACAGATGGGTATGTTGATTAGTGCCTAATCAGTCTTTTACCTATAATATCCTCTACTGGGATACTAACATCTGCTTAACTTATTTTTAAATGTTTTGTGGGGTAAACTCACTGATACAGTTGTGAGGTAATGTTTACACTCAGATGTACAAGTCTATTCTTTCAAAACTCCTTCTTACTACTATTATAGACACTGGGTTTAATAATGCATTATTGGCTATAGTTCAATAACAAGCATGAAGGATAAAAAGTATAAAACATAGTAAATACAAAATTTACATTTATAAGTTACAAACATAAAAAAATGACACTAAAAGACCTGTAACAAGAGGAAAAAATAGGTAACTTGGGCTTCATTAAAATTAAAAACATTTGTAAATGGCAGTATTTCATCTTTTCTTATAGCTGAGTAATATTCCATTGTGTATATGTACCAGATCATCATGGTAAGCAAAATAAGCCAGACAGAAAAAAATCAAAACTGTAAGACTTCACTCATATGTAGAACATAAAACTGAAAGCAACAAAGAAAAAACAAACAAACAAACAAAAAAGCCCATGGACACAATAGTTCAATGTTTATTTGGGGACAAGTGGGGAGGGGATGGGAGAAGGGGGAGGGGCTGGCTAGGAGGGAGGGGGAGCTAAATATAAGGTGATGGAAAGAGAACTCACACTAGGTAGTGAACTTATTATACAACAAGTTGACAATGCACTGTAGAATTGTACACCTGGAACCTATAAATATTTGCTAACCAATGTCACCCCAATAAGTCTAACAATAAAAAAAAATAAAGGTAACTTTGCTAGATAAAAAAAAATTAAAAATATTTGTGCTTCAAAATAGACCATTAAAAGAATGAACAGACCCACAGCATGAGGTATAATATTTCAAATTACATATATGATTGGTGACTTGGACTTGTGTCTAGACTATATATAGAGTTCTTACAACTCATTATTACATAGACAAATAACTCGATTATAAAATGAGCAAAATATCTGAATAAACTTTTCTCCAAGGAAAATGTACAAATAGCTAATAAGTACATGAAAAGATGTTCAACATCATTAGTCACCTGGAAAATGAAAATGAAAATTATAATGGTATACCACTTCATACTCAGCAGGGTGGCTATATTCAAAGTCAGATAATAACAAGTGTTGTTGAGTATGTGGAGAATTCTGAATTCTCATACACTGCTGGTGGGAATGTAAATGGTGCAACCATTACGAAAAACACTTGGGCAGTTCCTCAAATGATTAAATGTAGAAGTACCATATAATCCAGCAATTGCTCTCCTAATTATATAGCTAAGAGAATTAAAAACATCTAGTCAGTTCTAACAAAACTTGTGCATGAATGTTGATAGCAACACTATTTGCAACTACCAAAATGTGCAAACAACCCAAATGTTCACCAAGGAATAAATGGATAAATAAAATGAGGTATATCCATTAAATAAAATATTATTAGGTCATAAAAATAAATGAAGTACTGATACATGTTACAATTTCTATGAACTTTGAAAATATGCCAAGTAAAAGAAACCAGTCACACAATGTCACATATTATATGATCTTATTCATATGAAATGTCAAGAATTAGGAAATCAATACAGACACAAAGTTAATGAGGGTTTGCTTAGAACTTTGAAGAAAAAGGTGAAGAAAGAATGAAATAACTAAAGTGATGGAGTTTCCTTATGAGCTGATGTATTAGTAAAAAAAGTGAGATATATAAAATTTGTGACATTGGCGATAAACATAAAGATATGCTACTTACTGATGATCATATATTATATATTTCATTAGACAATGGGCTTGTTTAAAATTTAACATATCACAAAATCACAAGTTGTACATCAAAAAAGAGACTGATAACCTTTATGACAATAAATTCATGCTGGTTTACTGTGTGGATCAAAAAACTACCTAAAATAAATCTATTGTGAAATATCAAAGATTAATGTGGGCAATACTTGAGGACAGTGACTATTTTGTTTATCCTAGATACTTAATACAGATTGTGGTTAATATAGTGCAAGATATAAACAGTGTTTCCACTGAAGAAAATCTAAACTAGCAATTCTAGTTAATTATAAAATAATAACATTTTACATTGAACTCTAAACTTTTTAATGGTTCATAACTTCTGACAGAAACTGAAAGTATTTAAGGAATTTGATTTTTTTACTCATTTATAAAAAGAATTTAAAATGTGTATGCCTATAAATGTATAAAAATATCTCATATAAAGTCTGACAATTAAGTTGCCACCATGTCCTGCCATTAACAGCACTGTACAAATAACTCAGTAAGGTTTTATAACCTTAGTGTATCTGTGTCTCACAGCTGTGTTCATGTTGATGTGTGGTGGTGTCTTGCTGAGTGTCATTCATTATTGTTGCATGATTTTGTATACCATTGCGAGCATGTTGAAGCTTGAATTAGAACAATAAACAAGCATTAAATTTCTTGTTAAATGTGGCAAGAGTGGAACTACTATCAGTGACATGTTAGTCCAAGTTTATGGGGATAATGCCATGAAGAAAATGGCAATGTACAAGAGGATTAAAACTTTTTCTGATGGGAGAAAATGTGTTACTAATGAAGAGAGGTCAGGGCAGGCAGTAATGACCAAAACTGACAAAAACGTTGCAGAAATTTATAGAATTGTGTGTCAAAATTGTCAACTGACTGTGAGTACAGCAGACCAAGTAAACGTTAGTAGAGAAACAGGAAAATCTAACTGAAAATCTTGGCATGAAAAAGGTCTGTGTAAAAATGGTCCCGAAGGAGCTCATCGGTGAGCAAAAGCAAAGGAAAGTCGAAGTTTGCCAAGACCTTTTGTAAGGTAAGACAATGTTTTAGACCATGTCATCACTGGTGATGAAATATAAGTATACCAATAAGACAGTGAAAGAAAGCATCAAAGTGCACAATGGAAGTCAGCCAGCTCTCCATGAACAAAAATGTTTCATCAGTCCAAATCAAGAGTCAAAATGATGTTGCTAACCTTTTTTTGCTATCAGAGGGATTGTTCGTTATGAATTTGTACCCACTGGATAAACAATCAACCAAGTTTACTCTTTGGAAGTGCTGAAAAGCCTGCATGAAAAAGTTAGACAAAAACTACCTGAATTTTTTGTCAACAACTCGTGGCTCTTGCATCACGACAGTGTAGCTGTTGACATGACACTATCTATAAGAGAGTTTTTAGCCAGTACACAAAACACTATATTGGAACATTCTCCCTGCTCACCTGATCTGGCCCTCAATGACCTTTGTCTTTACCCAAAGATAAAGAAAATATTGAAAGGAAGACATTTTGATGACATTCAGGACATCAAGGGTAATATGATGACAGCTCTGATGGCCTTTCCAAAAAAAGAGTTCCAAAATTGCTTTGAAGGGTGGACTAGGTGCTGGCATCAGTGTATAGCTTCCCAAGGGGAGTACTTCGGAGGTGACCAAAGTGATATTCAGCAATGAGGTATGTATCACTTTTTCTAGGATGAGTTTGTGAACTTAATTCTCAGACCTTGCAGGTTTACTGTAGCTAATGTTGGTAAACTATAGCCTGCTAGCCGAATTGGGCCTGCCACCTGTTTCTGTTTTTGTATATTTGTAGCTCACATCTAATGAATTTTAGTCTCAAAAAGTTGAAAAAATCAAACATGATTAATTATTTATGATACAAAAAATTACAGGAAATTTAAAATTTTATTAGGACTCAATCATGCTCATTCTTTTACATATATTCTATAGCTATCTTCACACTTTTATAGCACTATTGAATAATTTGTCAGAGACTGTATAGACCACAATGACTAAAATATTCATTATCATTTTCTAGGAAAAAAAGTTATCAGATGTCAATTTCAGACAAATGCAAATTGCAAGTCACAATTTTCAAAGAACTTGAATAAAGAGATGCATTCTACAGTGTATCATCTATGTGTTGCATGAAGTATGCACCACCCAGTGTCAACTCTCTTTCCATCACCTGGAATCTATGTAATTCTTGTTAACCAATGTCAACCCAATTAAGTCTAACAATAAAAAAAAATCAAGTTATGTAACTGGACCTGTAATAGTCTCAATATCATCATCTGAGTTTGAAATTTTGGTCATAGAAGGTATTTGCACTAAATGGGAGGAAAAGTAGTTAACTACTAGCAGAGAAAGAAAAAGAAACAGGTACATTCTTTTGGGGTGTACTGTATTTTGACTCTAACATTATTCAAGACTGCACATTAGGACAATTAAATATCTCAACTGGAAGTATGTACCTTTGGTAAGAAGTACAGTTCTCATGGTATCCTAATGACAGGATTTTAGTATTAGAAATTTAAAAACTGTGGTGTTTGACAAGAGGAGAAAGAGAGAAGGCTATATGAGTGTACAGGAGTTGCTGACAGATAAGACTGAAAAACTGAGTAATGGACACAGAGCTTTTAGCCCACTCTCTGTCGCAAGGTTTTTTAAGAGTCCAGATTACAAATCAGAGCTATAATTAAACAGGACAAAGTTGTTTTGTCGGGAGGTAAAGATAGAGTACCAGAACAGTACTACACAGACTTGTTATCTAACAATTCTATTTTGAGACACATTGCAAAAATAGACTTTGCTCTATATCCCCAGAGATAAATAAGAGGGTGGCAGTGATTGAGTAGATTACATGATAGGAAAGCTATTTGTTTAAGGTCTCTTTAATGATGTGCCTATTTAGATGATACCAACTTCCAGAGCTGATGAGTGATTCTCTTATTCCTAATTTATGACTTTAGTTGAGTTTTAAAGTAAGAGATTCCAGGTCCTATAAAATAAAATTATCAAATTCTAGGAAATTTTAAGTGACTAGAAAGAAGCAAGAGATTGTTGTTACTGAAATACATTTCTGTTATTCAAAACAGGCTCCAAATCTGTGAAAGTCAAGTTCAAGGAAGTCCATTTTTACCACCATTGATTTTCACTGAAGGCAAACTGTTTTCACCTTATTGATTTTGATGTTGGTTGAGTCATGTTCATCCAGTTGGTCCGTATTTGGGAGCTTGTTCATTTTTGATGGGTTAATTTGCCTAGGATCACTGATCAGTTACATTTTCTCAGGCGACATATTAAGAAACATAAAGAGCTATTTAATTGAATGAAATTTTGTTTCCTAAGGAACTTACCTAATTCCAAATAATTAATAGTTTATGTATCTTTAATCACAGAATTTGGATTACATATTATTCTTTAACCAGATGACATTGTAAGGCCAAATAAAACATGTGTATATGTTATTAATGTTGCAATTCATTTTTAAAAAGGAAATTTAATAGGAAAATGACTTCTACAGAACTATAAGTTACAAAAGTCACAAAACTGTGATTGAGCATTAATATTTGAACATGGAAAGCAAGTTCTACAATAAAATATGATTAACAATATTCTAATAAATGTCCAAATCTGAAATCATGATTCAGTTATCATCCAATTATTATCATTCATAAGCCAGCTTCTCTACCTATTGCATGTATAACCCATCAAATAGAACCTTTCTGTCTAAACAGAACCTTGTACCTGTGACTATTAATATGCAATTCATAGGAGAGCAGCTGGCTTATGTCTGAGATAATAATTATCTTTTTGTGATAGATTTATAAGTTTTCCTTTCATTAATTTTTATCTTGGAAATTTTCATTGTTCAGGTAGTCTAGTCTTAGAACAAACACATGGTTTTAACATCTCATAGCTGAATTCTTCAAGATTTTATGCTTAAAACATCTGACAATTCTATGTAAGATTTTTGAGGTTTTGTTATTCCAGCTGAAACTGTCCCATATTTCTTTTATTTGTTACCAACCAACTCTTTTATAAAAAATAAATCTGTAAAAGTGATTTAGAATGAACAGTAAATCAAGAATTTGCTTTTTTCTATATCAGCAATCTCCTCCAATTAAATTTTGTCCCATAAAGTAGAAATGGTTTAGATTCCTTTTGGAAATATTTCTGAAATCTCTTTCAGATCATGTTATTTTGCACTGAAACCTTCTATAATGCTGCTGTTCATGCCATAAGCAAGTGACTTCTAACACAAGAAACTATTTATTATTATTATTATTATTATTATTATTATTATTATTATTTCAGTTTACCAACTACTTTGTCAAGTAAAATCTAAAATGTGAAACTCATTTTGTAGTCAGGAGAAAATGATATATTGGTCAGTATACTATGAGAACCTATATAGTCTCTTAACTATCATTAGAAGTCCCAAGAGTTGTCTCCACACTTCTAGAACTCAAAATTTCAATTATTTTCATATTATACTGTTCCAGATATATAAAAAACAATAGTTACTGCTATATTACTTCCTTTATTTACTAAAAAGATTTATGTGAACAACTTCTATGTATATAGACCATTGATAAGTTCTGAAGAAGGTAAACATCTTTAATTTTAGGAAGCTTACAATCCCTTTATGTAAAGAAAGGTATACAAATAAAAGAAGTTAATGTATGAAAATTATCACATGGTTACCAAAAATTAAGTGCCAGATGAGAATCTGAGGCTCTTATTATTACTGAAGAGGAGGTTGGCTAGTGTGGTGTGATGGTATATACCATAATAAGAACTTCAATTTACTCTGAATGAATTGAGAAAAGCCATTGAAAGGTTTTAAGCAGCTATGTGCCATGACTTGGGCTGCTTTTTAAAAAAAGAAATCACTGTCACTTCAATTAAGGCAATTCCACTATTTTAAATGCTCTGTTAAAGGTCTCAGTCACCTTAGACTCCCCTCTTTTTCTCAAACCCTATATACAATCTTTCAGGAAATTCTGTTGGTTCATCTTTAAGAAGCAAAAGGAACAGACTCCCTTGCTATCACTCAGATTGAAACCATCAAAATTTTTTAACCTGAACTATTTCAATAGTAAACTATAATAACTGGTCTCTCTATGTTTTGAAGATGTTATTGATAGTTTATTTGATTATTAGGTTCTGTTCTCCTAGTTTTCAAAAGATTGGGGATATTCAAATAGTTTGTTAGTGCCATCATCTTGGCCCAAGCCCCAGCAGAATGCATTCTTGTTTTTTTTTTTTTGATCCTATTGTAATTTGGATTTTATTTCCACCAATGAAATAGATCGTGATCAAAGTAAACAGTGACTTCTATATTTCCAAATAAAATGTGTAACTCTTAGACCTCTTCTGACTTGGCTTATGGTGCATTGGATATCATTGATTACTCCTTCCTTCCTAAAATACTTTCTGCAATTTGGCTTGCAAGAAAACACATTATCTATCTTGAGTTCTTTTCTTGTTTTATAGGCTGCCTCTTACAAGATTCATTTGCTTTTTTCTATTAATTAATTAATTAATCGATTTATTTATTTATTTATTTATTTATTTTGAAATCTGAGTGTTCAGATGTTCTACAAATCAATCTTGAGAGTTAATGTTTCCTTAACTTACTACTTCCTAAAGTAAATATATCCAATACCATGGCTTTAAATAAATGTATTATACTGATGACCCTAAATCTTGAGCTTTTAGTTCCCCTCCTTAATTTGAAGTTTGTATACCCAGCTAACTACTTCCAAAACTATCTTATCTTCTGTGAACAAATCAGCTCCTATAGTCTACCCCATCTCTAGATATCAGCTCCATTTTTCCACTCATTCACGCAGATTAACTGAAAGTCATTCTTGGCTTCTGTCTTTACTTTTCTTCCCATTGTACATACATTCTATTAACATATTATGTTGGTTCTAAACCCAAATTCTACCCAAATGTGATCATTTTTCACTACCTCCATTTCCGAACCCTGGGTAAAACTTACAATTTAAGCTAGATAAGATCACCCCTTTGCTTAAAACACTCCACTATATTACAGATTACTCAGTGAAAAACCCAAAGACTTAGCATGAGTTATTCATCCCTAGATGAATTGCCTCCCTCCTGCTTCTCTGACTTTATCTTCTACCACGTTTTCTTGATCACTATGTTTCAGCTATAGTGGCCCCCTAATATCTTTGGATATGTCAAATATACTGTCATTTCTAAATGTCTGTACTTGTTCTACCACCTTTTGTAACATGCTTTCCATCAATCTTCACAGCTTCTCTTACCTCCTTCAGTAGGAAAATGTTAACATTACACATGTCTTCACTGACAACTCTAAGAAAATAAAAGCATCTGCCCCAACCCTAGATCTCCTTAATCTCCCTGACTCTTCATTATATTTTTCCAATTCTTAGTACTAATTAAATGTTAGACATTTCATGTTTATTTTCTGACTTCTCAATTACTGCATAGGATTCATTGAGACTGATGCTTTTCTGTTTTGCCTAGTATAATATTCCCAGTGCCTAGAATATTTCTACTGAATGGCAGATGCTTAATAAATATTTGTTGATAAAATATCTTAACACTCATATTTAAGAAAGCCTACCTTTTTGGTGAATATTCTTAAGGTTATTTTAATGAAATGTGAAGTATCACTGACTTTTCCAACTCAAGTACAGGTAGTGATCTTCACCTACCCCATCTGGGTGGGACAGACTTTGGATGTTGATCATTTCTGTTCTGCATTAAATATATAAATGCACATTAAAAACCACACCCTTTTTCAACTCAAGAGTAAGGGGAGAAAAATACTGAGAAGTAATCTAGAAAAAGAAATCTATTAAATCGGAGTATAAACTGGCCACATTCCTGAGAGGCCTATTCATAAAACTAAATGGTGTGTGTGTTTCTGAGTGTGTGATATGAATAGAAACACACACAAACATACACATACATATATAAAGAAGAAACAAGTGGAAATTTCTAGAACTAAAAATACAGCAACCAAAACAAAACTCACATTTGATAGGCTCAATAGCAGAATACAGATGACAGAGAAAACAATCAGTACATTAAAAGTTAAAGTACAAAATTATCCAAATTGAACAGAGAGAAAAATAAATTGAGAAAAACTAAACTGATCTCCAGGGTCAGTGGGGTAATAAAATACATCTAACATATTTATCATCAGATCTCAGTAGGTGAGGAGAAAGAATATGGTGCCAAAAAATTATTTGAAAAATAATGTCTGAAAACTTCTAATTGTTAAAAGGCATAAATCTACAGATTCAGGAAGCTCAGCAAACTCCCAACAGAATAAATCAAGAGAAATCCATGCCCAGACACATCATGATCGTATTTCTGAAAACTAAAAGCAAAGCAAAAATAATTGAAAGCATTCAGAGAACCAATGCACTACTTAAAGGGGAATGAAAAATTGAATCATAGTGGATTCATTAAAAAATGGTCATTTTTCAAGTGCAAAAAGAAAAAGAAAACCATCAACCTAGAATTCTATAACTAGTGAAAATATTCATCAGGAATGAAGGTTAAATAAAGACTTACTTAGCAGAAGAGAAATCATGAAAGTCTATTGCCAGCATACTTGCTCTAAAAGAAAGGCTAAGTAAAGCTCTCACAGTAAGACAGTAAGACCAGAAAAGGGTTTAGAACATAAGGAATAAAAAAAGAACAGAAAGGAAATTCACAATAAAAATGATAAATGAAAAACAACCTAAATTTCCATCAAATGCAACTATTATATAACTATATAATAAGATATTATGCTGCTCTTAAAAAATAAGAATAATGATTGAAAAGGACTTGCCCTACTACAACTCACTACAGTGCTATAGTGATTAAATTGTATGCTATTGGCACAGTAATATAAAAACCATTCAGAAGAATAAAATAGTATATAAATTTATCAAAGCTAATTTGAGAAATTATTATGTAATAGATGTACAATTTAAACCAAAGGATGGCTTATTTTAAATGCTGTTTGCAGAACTGGATATTAATTAAGAAGAAAACACATCTTCTCATGTAAAATATCATGTAAAAATAAATTCCATATGAAAGAAATTTATATATACACATTAATATAAAAATTATACATGTATTTTATATATTTATTAGATACCTAATAAAGACATAATGATAGATACATAGATATACAACAAATAATAGATAATAGTTATATAGTAAAGTAAGTTAAAAAATAAAGTATAAAAAATATATAGGAGAATATTCGAGGCCTATCTGGAAAGTATCTGGTCATGTAATGTGAAAAATAGAGGCATTTATGGCTGGATTTTTTTCTGGACAGCTCTTATATGTAGAATCTCACAAGTTCAAACCATTGCCTTAAGCAATATAGAAAGTCAGATGACATAAGAGTAAATACTGAAAAACTTTAATACATAAAATAAAAATTCTATATGGCAAAATTGACCTTATGCAAAAAATCAAAGAGTCTGGCAAATATTGGCAATACATATAACAGTAAAGTTTTGGGTACCTTAAGCATAAAAGTAGAAATAAAAAGATATTTACTTCTGCAGTGTTTGAAATGTAAACATTTTATAAATGTAGGTACCTGAATGCAAATAAATAGGGCAATAATTGAATAATTTAGGCTACAGACATGCTGTCACACGCTATGAAAAATATTAAAGGAAGTAAGCACAATCCATAAGTATTTCTTCCAAAAACAAAGTGACATGACAGCAAGTGAAAAGCAAGTTTCAGAATAATATAAAGTATATATTATTTTCTTAAAAATAGAATAAAAATAAAATACGCATACAGTGCTGAGGTTCTCTTTGCATTTTTCAATTTTATTTTAATTTCAGTTTTTTATTTGATTATTATTATACTCGTACAAATTAAAATACAGCAGAGTTATATTTGATACCAAAAGCGGTTGTTAGAGTTTATACATTATTTCTTCACACCTAAAATATAATTAGATAAGCATAAAAACACCAGATTTCTATAGAGTAAAACACTTTACTTATCTTCACTTACTGGGTACCATATTTAGCAATGATCTAGTTAATATAATTGCCTGATACTCAGGCAATCTGGACTCCATTGCTGCTCTATTACACTGCAACCATGATAAGAGTCGTAAGGATTTACAAACACACACACACACACACACACACACACACACACACACACATACACACACACACCAAGAGAAATCAACTGCAAGTATATTTAAAGTTTATAAAATACACCTTTTAAAACTACAGCCACATGTTTGCAGCATGATCTAAATGTATAGGATCTTTCTTGTCCTTAAGAAAACAATAATGTACAAAAGCAGATGAAGACTTTATTCTGGAAATCTTCTCCACAAAAATGATAGAAGTACTTTTCCAGGAAACACAAACCATTATAAAATAAAATACAATGTAATGAATAATATCTATGAAATGAAAAGCAATGAAAGGAGGTAAATAAAGTAAAGAAAGTAAAGAGTAAAACATAAGTGAATGAGAAAAATACTTCAGAGCTATGAAAACTTGATATCTACATGATTATAGAACAAATAAATTAGAAAAAAATACAAGATGCAATTTAAATAGCAAAATATGTCAATAGAATTCAATATTAAATGATTAAAATGATAAGATATTTAGCCCCCAAATATATGATACCAAGTTAAATTGTCCTTCATGTAAAACTATATTTTTCAAATGTTATACCATGTTCATAGACTCAAAAATGTAACAACCAAAAGTGGAAACAAAAACAACTACTACTACTTGTTTGGAATCTAACCAACCAGGAGATTTCATCAAAATTAGAAATTCAGGAAAAAGAAAGTTTATTATTAAAGAAAGTCATTGAGCATTGATTCCACACAAATAGAGTAATGAGGCTAAACAGTACATGTAGTTCTAAGAATAAAAAATAAATTTTAAAAATGACAGAAAGCCTACACTATATAAAATATTAATATAAGCATGGCTGCCTGCAATAAAAATAAAGATACAGAAATAAGATCCTGAACATGGAGAACTGGGCCACTGTGTCTGTCGCTTAGATTATTTACATCCCACCTGGCGTGAAAGTGGAGCAAAGTTAAAATACAAAGACATGCTAAGAGTAGTAATTTCCTTACATTGTTAGGTGAGTAGTAGACTGTTGGGGTTATCACTTTGGTAATTATGTAAATGTCTGATCACTATGTTGTACTGTATACTCGAAACTGATTAAAAAACAAAGAGAACAGATTCCCCCATTGTTTTTAGCAACAGTCAATATTTACTGTTGAATTTCCAAAGCTAACAAATCATGAAGCAGAGTTTTAAGAGTATGATTCAAAGCCCTAGAAGAAACTATCAGAAGAGAAGATATCTACATTGTCCAAATTTTCCTATCTAAGATAAAATAAAAAATTGAAGTCTAGTAATGCAAGACAAATGCAAAGTTCATATATATATATATATATGAAGTATATATGAAAGGTAAATAATATGCTTATAAATATAAGATAATAATATACATATATAGAAAAGATAAATAATATAATCATCATTAAAAAGAAAGTAAGATAGAGACAACTTCTGTGGGCAAAGGTTTCATAACATTATACAACATTCATCTTCTGTTTCCACTCAAATAAAGTATCTGACAGTGTTGTTTTTCAAGCTAACAAATGTACCTTTATTTTGCAACAGCACAGATATACTGGTGAGAAAATTCTATTCTTTCAAAATGATATAGCATCTTAAAAGTTTTGTCATAGTCCCTCTTTAGAACTCCTGTTTTATTTTGTGTATCTTTAAGTGGGAATTTAGTGTTCCAGATAGAAACATAAAATGCAGCATAAACAGAAACCAATAGCCTTTTACTTATTTTACTGTAAAACTCATAGAACTGGAGTTTGCATAATTATCATCACAAGCTGTCAGCTTTCAAACTTTATACTTTCATGGTTTTAGGGAAGTAATGGCTTGGTGTTGAGTGGTTTTGCAAACATTACAAATATTACCTAAACATTTACAAAATATATGTAAAATAGCAATAAATTATACTCTGGAAATTATAAACATAATTTTGAGGATCTTTCATAACTCTATGATAGTTGAAAAAGTAAGTCTTTGTTTTGAAATCCTCTCATTAAAAATGTTAGTCATATATTTCAATATAAAATTACACAGGTTAGCGTAAACTTTAATCTATTCATATTATCTATAAAGTAGAGGGAAATATTCAAATCATTTAAATAACTATTAACTATCTGATGCTTTATGTAGAGACTAATAATTTTGAATTTTAAAAATCTAAGCCTCTATCAGTTTGTGTTACAAATTGTCTGTTTAATTGGTTAAGGACCTTTAAAAAGTCTGATTAAACCCAAATGGATTGCATGCATGTAAGAATTCTAATCCCTGGTTAGGAATACTTGGCATGAATTCCTATCTCACTGGGCAATCAGAGTAATAAGCAAACTTAGTATTTACTTAAATATTTGCTTTTCAATATAGAATTTAAGGTTTTTAATATGAGATTGCATTAGGATTAACATTTAATAAACACAATAATTTTAAAGTATCGTTTAAAAAATCTGAAGTGATTCTCAGAGAAACCTTGCAAGGCAGTTCAGTAATACTCATTTAAGATAAGGAGACACAGAGCTTAAGTAATGTCCATGTCCATGATTAGTGAATGTGTAAATAGGGAGCACAGACTTTAAAATACATAAAATATCTCAAAGCCCATGAATTCTTTATTTTAACACTGAACATTATTACAGCTCCCTCAACTTGGATTTTGCAGAGTCAGAAGGCAGAAAAATTTTTGAAAGGGTAATGCGTATCAAATACTGTAATCATTAAAGCAAGGGAAAAAATACTGCACTGAGTATTTATCATCCCATTTGCTATCCCATCCTAAAGAGCACAGCACTGTTGCGGGTGTGCAAGTTGTTTACTGAAAAACTCCAGCGTGATGCTGCACATACACAACACACATTCTACATATCCATACATAGTAACCCTAGCAATCCTTGATAAATTATTCTTAGATGCCTTTACAGCCAAAGTTTTTTTAGTATCTTCCTTTCAGCCATGTAGGTATTAATATTTTCATTGTCAAAATGCACATATAAGCACACACAAAACCTTACAAAGACATTTGAAATGTTTTCCTCGCAGTTGGGAGAAGGTGTCATATACCTTCAGCTCACATTTGATTAGTCATTGACTCACTGGTGACTATTTCCAACATCTGGCTTAAATGAAAAAAATGTTGAATTGGTAGGAAAGGATCTTCAATTAGTAACTTTTATTTATGTCTGAAAAGTATATTTTTTCCCCAGAGGTTTTCAAAAAGTACAAATAAATGGTAAACGTATTCAATATAATATAGAGTATATGTATTTTGTTTATTTGCATTTATGTAAATAAATAAATGAAACCTTATCCAAAATGGAATCAGGAAGCCATGATTAGAGAGCTCTCACACACTGCTCACTTTATACTCGCATAACCAGCAAGAAGAAGGAAGATACCGTCTCAATTTGCCTCAGCAACAGCAATCACCCTCTGCTTGCCACCAATAGGAAATCTCCACAACTTGGAACCCTCCTGCCCTCCCAACAGACTGCAATTCAAAGCAATCTTCCCCAATTACCAACTGAAACCAAATAAAAGTTGCCCTTTCTTTTGTCTCTTCAGACTTGCTATAGTTTGCAAGACCCAAATTGCAATTTCTTTACTATTCCCAAATAAACTAATTTTCTTCTTCCTAACCTTTTTTATGTAATTTTCATATTGACAGTCTCTAATTAATCTCAAAACACCTGGAAGTAGGGATACATATGTTGCCTAATCCTACCTTATTGAAAGAGACATATGTCCCACGCCAGAAGCCTAGAGCAAAGTGTTTCCTCTGGCTTGTTTTCTTTTCTTTTCCCAGTAGGAACTATTGCATCGTTAACACAAATATGAGAAAGGCCATTTGAAAGATTTGCTAACTCTACTTTTACAGTTCATATTCATACCTTATTTTGTTCTTGTCATTAATTCAATCTGGATGACTTGGCTACATTTGAAGGGAAATCGTCTTCAATCTCCAATGAAATAAAAATATAAATGTCACTACTCCTCTGCCAAGCCGTTAATTTTTCACTTGCAACTATCTCCTGAATATCTTTCTCTTAAAATAATTTAATTTGGAAGTTCTCATAGACATACTATTTCCTCCATCATGGACTCTGAACATAGCAATGATTGTGGAGGGTCACCTGACTCTTTTTCATGTAAGAAGGTGGGAAATTCTCTCTACTCCTTAGCCTCGTGCTACAATTGTGTGGTTGCTTTATCCTAATGCAATCAGATGCTATACTCTAATGACACACACCTGCATGTATGAAACATGAAAAATGGTGCTGTACACAATAATTTCCCATTTTGCACAATTAAGTAAGAATTATAACAAAAGAAACTGGATGTACTGAAAGAACAAAAAATGGTCAGAATGTTCAGTCCAATGAACCTGAACATAATATATTTTATATGTATCTGTTTTTTTGTATTAATTCTGGTGATTTTCTCCTCAGGTTATAAAAATGTGGCTAAGCACACAAACTTTTTGTTTTCTTTACCAAAAATAATGATATACATTTATTGATGTATTATTTCTATAATATTATCATATGTACAAAATTTTAACCTTTAAGAAATTACAAGAAAATTTTGAAAGCCTCTAAAATTTGGCTATTTATGATAATATAACAAGGGACTAAAAATTTTAAATCACAGATTTCTATTTACTACCAAATAGTTTTAGTCTAACAGCTCAGGTCCTCTTTTCACTAATATAAAAATTGATCAATAATAGATTGGACAATAAATTTACTTAGGGCACTAAGTGGATTACACATTCATGAAAAGCAATATCTAAATTGTCAAGGACAACTGTATCTGACTGCTAATAGCTATTGTGTTTAATCTTATATCAGAGGTTAATTCTTTATTTTACTTGCATTTCCAATTTACTACTTATGTACTCTCATTTCCATTGATATGTCTGTATTCATCTTCAGAGTTCATGGGGCTCTTTTGAGACTGTATTACAAAAATCTTAGCAAGGAAATATATTCTGGAAATTAATTGGCTGTATATGTGTATCTGGATATGTGTGTGTGTGTGTGTGTGTGTGTGTGTGTGTGTGTGTGTAGGTATGCATGTGTATGCATATCTGAGAGAGAAAGAAAGATGAAGACAATGTGAAAAATTAGTGTTGTTTATTTATCTGAATTTTTAAAGATGTCAAGATTAATCTTAAACCATTCAGGAACATTAACATTAGAAATTTAATTGGATTTATTATTGATAATGTTTCCACTGGCTTATTTTATTTCTTTTGCTATTATGGATGTGTTTAAAAAAAAAACTAATGATTTTACATTTCCATCAATTCTTTTTGCAAGCTTGATGTTATTGTTCATTTTGCAAAAAGACCCAGGCCTGCTGTGTTACAATAACACCAAATGGTGATCAACTCCTTCTCATGAACAACCCCAGGCCTTGCAGCCTTTGGAATATAAGCCAAGTTCTAGGTCAATGATCTCCTGTTGCTTTACTCTGACCTTGCTTGTACTGATTTCATTTCTGATGGGGTGTCACTTAAGACAACAACAAAGTCCTTGCCTAGAGAATTTAACACATATGAACATATTTGTAGTATCTTTTTTAAAAGAGCAATCAGACCCTTGACTTTCTGTTTTTTAGAGTCTGATTTTCACAACAGTTAGAGTGGTTTACATTACATATGACCAGTGAATTTTTCATGTATATTGAGAATGCACAATTTAAAATCTTGATGATATAAATTCATTTTAGATAGATAACATGCTCTAAGTTTTTCATACACACTTACATAGGATAAAAAAGTGGAAATGGAAATGTATAATAGAAGACCACTAGATATAGTACCAAAAATGAAATACTATCATGATTGAGGAAACTGAAAATAACATATGCACCAAAGAAAAGTAGATACGTGAAAGTAAATTAGAATTGTGCCTCCCGGCATTTTATCAAACTGATTGTAAAGTTTGTGAATATTTAGTTCAAATGGATCTATCTACATTGAATATTTTAAAAATTTGCTCCCATATAAGATTTTTCTCATTTTCTATATAGAAAGAAAATAATAAGCACCATATAAATCCCAGTTGTTAAAAAGATTTTTTTTGTCTGCCTATAAGAAACAAATTATGAGGGGGGAAAAAAAAACCTGGGTGATGAAATTAATTTATTTGTGCTCCCAGTTTTCAGAATTGTTTATTCTCTATTGAGATATTAGATGATAAACTTCATTGATGTTTTATGTACAAAATCAAACAAGTACCTTTAGTTCAATCAAAAGTAAATGCTAAAAAGTTTTATATAATAAGCTGTTTGTTTTCATAAATTGCAAAAATATAGACAATGAGAATGGAATGACATTTTATATAAAAGGACATAATGATAACATTAATCAAAATTATTCATTGTAGAAAGCATTTGGTGCGGATTTCAAAAGCATCTACATAATTAGAAATGGCTAAAAACTTACCCATTTGTTATAAAGTGCAGGTTGAAATCAAGACACACGAATCCTTTAGCCACAAAGATCAAAACCGGGATAGCAATTATGTTGATGGGTTGTTATAAAGATCCAGGACATTTATGATTTCTATGCTTTATTTTTCCTACAACAATACAAACAGTAATAACTGGCAGCTACAGAGTGCTTTATTGTTTGCCAAGCACATTACACTGTACATCACATCTGAGGATACCAAATAATTTCAGATCTATCATCTTATCTATCTCATTTTGAAAATGAGAAAACAAGGCCCACTTTGCCAGTAGGCTATCAACAGTAAGGTGTTCCAATACCATGTCCCATACTTTTTGTAGCTACTACTCTATGTTCTGCTATCTTCCCATTTTACTGATAGACAATACATGGTTTGAGATAAACATCATAGCTGTTATTCTCATTTTAAAAAGTTTTTCAGATGATGATACAGAACAAAGAGAAAAGATAGTGACCACGATTATGTGAAATATACAATGTCAAGCATATTTTTCAAAAAAATTTAAAAAGCAAGATACATATTTTTATGTAACATATTTTTCTGGTAACTAGAAGAGGTAAAATAAAGCAGGTTGCTACTAAATTTTGAAAAATAGTGGCTGATTATTTAAAGCATTCCATCTTTTCAGAATAGATGCATACTTTATGTTTGGGGGTTACTGTAGCAACAATTGTAGAACTGGGGCAAACAAAATCATTTAAAACATTAAATTTTTCATTAAATATAACAATATCTATACTTCCTAGGTACTGATTGCTACCACTACTTTTATTATTTTCATTAAAATTTTATTTATTTATTTGGGGGGATAGTACCCTGGCTGGGAATCGAACCCAGGCCGTGGCAGTGAGAGTGCCGAAGCCTAGCCACTCCATCACCAGGGAACCCCTTTTTTTCATTAAGATTTGGGAGAGAAAGTGGAATACTGTCTTAAACGAGCATATTTTAATCAGGAATGGTTTGGAAGTTTTCAAAAAATAAGAGAAGTGCCAGGCATCCATTCTGGTAATCATTTCCCATGGTGAGATGGCTAGTGAAGAAGAATGGAATAGCTGAACTATACCAAGACTGAATTTTCAGGTGATAATGCCATTGCAGTCCTGCCCTATTTTAGAATTTTCTTGGCCATGAAGCAAATTTAGAAATCAGCTCAAGGTTATGAGATTTAAATCTAAAAGTTATTGAAAGTCTATAACATATTTACTAAACTTTTTGATGAAAATTTTATTTAGATTAATTTGTTCAAAAGCTTAGATTTTAAAATTAAACTGAGAAAATACTGTCCAAAATCAAGAAAGAAAAAGAAAAAAAGGTGCATCATAAGCCTACATTTCAGTTTAGTTTTCCTACCAACCTTCAAATGATCTCCTTCAGAATAAGCAATGCACTAGGCAAATTATTCCAGAACCTCTCTGTAGAGGCCGTGAGTGTGAATGTTAAGAGTAAAAGCATTCAAAGGTGTTTCCTAGACTTCATTACAGACTATCTCTAAATTTTCAATATCTCTTTCTTCTCTTGGTTGTCAGTCCAGATATAGAAATATATATAATAAACTCTAATTCAAAATTCAAAAAAAATACTATTTCACAATTACTTCACATTTATTATTTTATAGCGAGATTTTGAGGAGGTAAAAAGTTCAGAGATTGTATGGGTAGGCTACTTAATATTTCTGAGCCTTATTTTTCTTAACAGTAACAAAATAACATACAAAAACATCTGTGTCATAGGGATTTGTCCTTCTGTCCTTTCCCTTCCATTCCTTTCCCTTCCCTTCTCTCTTAGGACTTTTTTTTTTCTTCAGGATTCATGTGATAATGTGTGTGAAACTGTTTAGTATAAGGCATGCAAATAGTGTGTTCAAGAAAATGCTGTCAAATCTGTATAAGATTGGAAATGAACCCTTTTTTCAAATGTCTCATTGGGTTATTGTCTTATTGTTAACGAGTCCTGTGTATGTTGTGGAGAAAAGTCATTATAAGACATATGTTTTGCAAGTATTTCTCCCAGTCTTAATGCTTTTCATTTCCTTAACCCTGTCTTTAAAAATTAAAATTGGTGTTGTGCAGGTAAATGGTTCACTACCACCTCCCTGGGCAAAACCTAATATTGGAATAAATACTGCCGCCATGGCCAACTGCAAGCTACTAGGATGTTAACAAGTGACTCACAAAACCCCTTAAAATGTAATGGCTTTTGCAAACCTATATAAGCTGACTGTAGCACACCACTACCTAAAATCTATTATTTATTATTAGCAGTTCATACTGAATCTAGCAATATTTTAAGCTTAAAAACGTGTATAGTATTATTCCTTTTTAATTCAGATTTTAAATACATGGTTCCTAAACCATCAAGAATGAAATAAGTGTTTTATAGCATATTTTGCAAATGAAAGCAGATGTAATTATTTTGAATGATCTTCTGATAATTATATAATCAGAAGTGTTTTGAACTTTGGTTTTCACCAAACTTTGAGAAGTTATGTTCTACTTCCAAGAGCAAAACAACTAGAGAACACATATCAATAATTTTTAGTACATTCATAGAGTTGTACAACTACCACAACTACCTAATTTTATCTAAACATAGTCATCACCCAGAAAGAAGTCCCAAGCCCATTATTTGTCATTACCCATTCCATCTGCTCCAAGCCGTGGTAACTGCTAAGCTCCCCTGTCTCTCTGAAATGGCCTATCCTACACATCTCATATAAACGGAATAATATAGTATGTGACTACTTTCTTTCACTTAGCATGTTTTCAATGTTCATACACGTTGTTGTGTGTATCAATTTTAGTACCAAAATATTCCATTGTATGTATATACACATAGACATTTTAATTAATGAAAATTTGTATTTTTTCCATCTGTGAATAGTGGGCAACTGTGAATAGCGCTGCTATAAAAATGATTGCAAAAGTTTTTATTTGAATACTTGTTTTCAATTTTTTCGGTATATATTCAGGACTAGAGTTGCTAACTTTATATGGTAACTCTATGTTTAACTTATTGAAAACTGCCAGCATTCCAAAGTTGCAGAACTATTTAACAATCTACTACCAATGCATGAGGAATTGAATTATTCTAGTCTTGACAATACTTTTTATTGTCATTTTTATGTGAGCTATTATTGAGGGTATGACTTTACAATCAAAAGCATTTTGATTTTGATTAGCATTTCTCTAAAAGATAATGATGCCAAGCATCCTTTAGTGTATTTATTCACTTTTTAATGCCATTCTTAGAAAATATTTACTCACATTATTTGCCCATGTTTTATTTGGGTTATTTGATTCTTTAAATTTGAATTGTAAATTTTATTTGTTTTCTAAATGCAAATTTCTTATCATATACATATTGTGCAAGTATCTTTTTCCCATTCTGTAGGCTGACTTTGCATTTTCTTAAAGGCATTCTTCAAAGTATAAAAGTTTTTTAAGAAAGTCCAACTCACCTACTTATTTTTTGGTTTCTTGTGCATTTGGTGCTATATCTAAACAATCATTGCTAACTCCAAGGCAACAAAGATTATTCCTACGTTTTCTTCTAAGGGTTTTATAGTTATAATTCATATTTACAACTATGATCTATTTTAAATCAATTTTTGTATGTTCTATGAAATAAGGACCTAATTTCAATATTTCTTATATTGCATATCCAGGGTTGCTCCAAATTATCTTAGCACCTTCGTTTAAAATCAATTGACCACAGACTTAAGGGTTAATGTGTGGACCCTCAAGTCCATTCCATTGATCTAAATATTTACCTTTAATTTCAGTACTACATTTTCTTGATTACTACAGCTTGTAGTATGCTTTGAATTTAGGATGTATGAATGCTCCAAGTTTGTTATTTTTCAGTATTATTTTTACTATTTTGGTCCCCTGGCGTTTCCATATCAATTTTAAGATCAGCTTAACAATTGTACTGAAAAAGGCAACTGGCATTTTGATTTTGATAGGGATAAGATTGAATTAATAATAGCATAAATATGAGACATCTTTTCATTTATTTAATTTTTAATTCCATTCAACAGTATTTTGCAGTTTTCAGTGTATAATTCTTACAGTTCTTTTTCTTCAAATTATTCCTAAATATTTTATTATTTTTAATGCTGTTGTATAGTGTTTTTAATTTCTTTTTTACATTGTGTATTGCTAATGAATATATGCATGCTAAGAAATAAAACTGGCTTTTTATATTGATTTTGTATTCTGCAAATTTTTTTAACTCATTTTTTAGTTGTAATAGTTTTTCGATACATGCCTTAGGATTTTCTATATGTAATGTTATGCCAACAGAGATACTCTTACTTTTTTTCTTTCCAATATGAATGTTTTTTATCTTCTTCTTTTATGGTTTCCTGAGAGACTCTCTTATTCTTTTAATTTTCTTTCTTTGTCTCTAGTAAGAATTTTTACCTTAATGTGTTTTTAATCTGATATTAGTAGTACAATTTTCTGTCTGGTATATATTTTTCACATCTTTCAAACTGTTTGTGTCTTTGAATCTAATGTATGTTCACTGTAAATACCCTAAAGTTAGATCATGGTTTTTCCTTCTTCTGCCAACTTCTGCCTTTTGAGTTCAATGTTTAGATCATTTACATTCAATGAAATTAATGATAAATTAAAGCTTACATCTGCTATTATTTATTTCTCTCTCATATCTTCCATCATTGCCTTTATTTTTTTAAACAGACTTATTTCTTCAGTGTAACAGTTAATTCCCTTGTTTCTTAGTGTTTCCCCTAAAGAGATCAATTAACTCCTTAACTTAAAACATTATTTCTGATTAATATCAATTATGTTCAATTATATATATGTAGAAACTGCTCTACTACAGCTCAATTCCCTTACACTGCCTTTGTTCTATAATGATCATAGAAATTATGCTATTTTACATATACAGCCATCAGTACAGTTTTAGAATTGTTATTTTACGTAATTTTCTTTTAAACTAGCAAAATAAGAGACATGCAACAAAATGTATATCTATACTGTCTTTACATTTACCTATGTACTTAACTTTACTAGTCACTTTCATTTGTACATTTGAGATATTGTCTAGCATCCTCATTTCAGGCTGATGGATATCCATTAGTATTTTCCTAGGGCAGGTCTGCTCTAGATATGATTTCTCTGTTTTTGTTTATCTAGGAATGTATTTACTTCTTTTTTTAAAAGGATAATTTTTCTAGTTATAAAAATCTTTGTTGATAATTTTTCTTTAAGTACTCTTCTTGGTTTTTTTAATTTTATTGTTGGACTTATTGGGGTGACATTGATTAGCAAGAATTACATAGGTTCCAGGTGTACAATTCTACAGTGTATCATCTATTTGTTGCATTATATGTTCGCCTCCCATAGTGAGTTCTTTTTCCACCACCATTTACTTGGCTCCCCCTCTTCTTGTTTTTTAATAATTGTTTTTTGACTGTCCATCCATGCCCATGTTCAGGTACACTAGTGAGCACCTGGAGAAAGGAGACGGTTGGGGGAATTGGTGCTGCCACAGGGCACAATGAAGCACAATGGCAGAGATCTTGGAATGGGAAGCAAGTCCAGTAGGTGGGGCCTGCGGTATAGTGACAGAATGACAGGCATAGGTCAGGGCAGGAGATTGGGTGGTATCAGTAGAGATGAAGGCAGTGAAGGTCATGTGGGTCCAGAGGGTCCAGTGAACACTTTATATATGGCATCCCAGTGCCTTCTGGCCTCCATGGTTTTTAAGGAGAAGTTAGCTGTTAATATTATTAAGGATTTCTTTTATGCGATTAATTAATTTTCTCTTAACTGCTTTTAGTACTCTTTGTCTTTGACTTTTGACAGTTTAACTGTCATGTGTCTGAGTGTGAATCTCCTTGAATTTATCCCACTTGGTGTTTGTTAAAGTTCTTGCAGATGTAGATTAATGTTTTTTATCAAATTTGAAACATTTTCAGACCTTGTTCATCAAATATTATTTCTGTCCTTTTCTCTCCTTCTAGTAATCCCATTACATATATGTTTGTATGCTTAGTGGTGTCCCATAGTCTGCAGCTCTGTTCATTTTCCTTTATGTTTTTTATCTTTTTGTTCCTCAGGTTGTATAATATCAATTGACTTATCTAAGACTTTGTTGATTATTTCTTCTGGCAGTTTAAATCTATTGTTCAACTTCTACAGTAAACTTTTTATTTAATTTATTATGAATTTTAATTACAGAAATTATTTTTTTACATTTAAATCTATTTATTGGTATTCTCTACTTTGTGAGGCATCATTTTCCTACTTTGCTTTAATTATTTAAAGATGTTTGTCTTCAACTCTTGCAATTAATTATAGTAGTTAAAATTTTGTTTATTAAGTCCAGGGATTTCCTCAGGGACAGTTGCTTTTGACTGTTTTTTCCTTTTTCCTGAGTATGAATTACAATAATTTTTCTGGGTATAAAAATACCAACTTCCTGTTTCTTTGGTTATCTCATATTTATTTCATCAAAAACTGAACATTTTAAATAATAAAATGCGCGACTCTGGAATTCAGATCTCCCTTTCCTAGTTTTATTGGTTTTATGGTTTATTTAGTGACGTTTTGGTCTTATTCAATAAAGCCTACATTCTTTCTCACATGTGGTGAATGAAGTCTTGGCTTAGTTAGCTTAGTGGTTAGCTTGTAATTAGTACACATTTTCTTAAATTCCTTTAACCAACCATTGTCTTAGCCACTGTTCAAAAGTTCTGTGCATTTGTGCTATGGCATGACATCCATGCACCAGCATTTTTCAAAGCTGCTTAACTTTCACTTCCTGCTTGTGTAGGGCCTCAAGGTCAGCCATTGTTCAGACACTATGGCCTCCTTAAGACTTTCCTAGTCACATGCATAACCCTATATATGGATGTGCCCTTCTATATTCCCAGGAATGTATCAGAGATTTTTCAAAAAGTCTCCTATGAACATTTCATTATACATCTTTTCTTTTTAATTTTTTTCTTTTTTTGTCAACATCTTATTGGCTTCAACTGGTAATGCTGCCTGGGACAGCTAAAAACATAAACAATTTCTCATTTTTTTTGTTTTGATTGTTCATTTGTTTTTATGGCAATCATCTTGTAGATTGTCTGTTCTTACAAACTGAGCTTGATGTTATGTCAAATAAAGTCCAAGGAGCTGCTACAAAGGTCAAATAGTAAAAATCTCTGATTTTTTATGTTTTAGAGAGCTTAATCACACTTTTCATTCTCTATTTGCTACTAGGCTACTGTTTTTTACAACTGCTATTGTGAAGCTGCCAACTTTCAAGGAAACAAGTTGCTAGAAAGAGGGTTATGGGAACCGGCAAGTTAAAGCACTACAAAGCTCGCTGTTCTTTTTCAAAATTCAATGGTATTTCTTGAATAAACACCTACTGGATATTTGTAAGTCTTTGGTTAATTTCCAGAGTTCTAAAAATATGGGTTTTGACATATTATGTCAGTGATCTTGTTTTCAGCAGCAGATCTCTAAAAGTTGTAGCTCTATCATTTTGAAAGTGTTTCTTCACATTAATGTATTTAATTACTGTTTTCCTACCATATTAAACAAATTATGTCTTATATTAAAAAAAAGAACCAGGGAGTTCCCTGATGGTGTAGTGGCTTAGGGCTTCGGCGTTGGCACTGTTGGCGCTGCAGCCTGGGTTTGATTCCTGTCAGGGAGCTACCCACATACCAAAAGCAAAAAAAAAAAGAACCAGAAAAATTTGTTCCTCTGTACAAATTATAGTATAGGGCCCTAATCTAAAGGTTAAGAAACACAAATGACCTACTAGTAATAAATATCAGTAAGTGCTGCTAATTTTACATATAAAAAGTAAATTCTAATATAATGTTATGTTTTTGAGTTAAGAAATTCTTCTATATATAATAAAAATAACTAATACAATGCTATATGGAAGTTGTTAAAAGTTTAATATAGGTAGGCACTTTTCTAAATGCCATTAAGTCCAATATATTCAATAAATATTTCATCCCAGGCATGCAAATATTACACATACATGTAACTCACACTCTTGTGGAGAGAATAAGATAAATAAGTACATACGTGAGTTCTCAGGTAGCTTACATTCTTATAGAGAGAATAAAATAAATATATACATAAATATAAATTAGAATACAGTAAATGATATTTTTAAAAGGAGCAAAAGTATCCTGAAATATTGAGTGAGTGGTAGAACAGGTTCTAATTTAGACAGTGTTGTTAGGGAAAATCTTTTTGAATGAGAAGATATCATTTGAAATGAGACATAAAGGACAAGATAGAGACGGAGAGAGGCACATAAATCAGAGACAGAATATTCACACCAACAAACCATCAAATACAAATAACCTAAGACAAAAAAACGTTAGTTATATTTACAAATCAAAAAGATGGTCTTTGTGGCTGGCATATGGTGAAATAAAATAAGAATAGAAATTAACAAGGGCAGTTAAGTTAGGCAATGACATATCATGGACGACAACACAAAGTAATTTTATTTTCATTTAAAATACAATGGGAAAACATAACAGAATTCCAAGCAAGATAGTAATATTGTATTGTCTGATTTACATTTCATATGACTGTTTCTGGCTGCTCTGTGATAAACAGAGTATAGAATTTAAGAGTGGTAAAGGGAGTCAAGTGAGAAGGCTACTGCAATATCCAATACCACAAATTCTCTCAGTTGGTTGCAGTAATGAAGAAGCTGGGTATATTGTATAAACAACAGGATAAAATGTGGATGCAGAGCAGATAGAACTTTCTGACATATTGAATGGTAAGAAAAGAAAAGCATCCAATGTGACTTCTAAATTTTCACCTAACCAGCTAAATTGATCATTTTTGGCAGTTACAGAAGTAGGATAAATAGGAGAATAGTTGGTTTGGCAGGTGAGAATCAAGTCTTCTGTTTTGGCCATATTAAATTTGTGGTAATTACTAGTAGGACTGACTTTTTTATCCTATGAGATTCAGTATAAAATGAAAATGTGGGGCATTCATAAAATATTAAGAGTTTTAAAATGGTCACAACAGAGCATTAAACCAACAAGTATGGAAACTTTCTAAGCATAAAGCTCTTCATGACTGTATACCTAGTATGATGCCACCTCCACTTTTTAGACAGTGTAAAAGAGACTGCTATTAGGCAGTTGTATATGTATATGTATTAGGCTGTGACAAAACCTATCAGGGGTGAAGACACCCAGTTCAAGGTGAGCAACTCACACAACATTGTCCAGGTCTATAAAATAAACTGGAGATAATCAACCCATAATGCATAAGTGTAAGAATGAAGGAAGTTCTAAACAGTGAGTGGTTTTATAAGAGTAGAAATATTTTATCCAATATAATTGGAAGAAAGAAAAATAATAAGGATATTGGATAAAGATATTGGGAGCTTGATAGGTCTGAAGATGAAAAGTGGAGAAAGTTTATATAGTAATACCTCTCTTTTCTAAAGAAAAATGAAAACCAATACATTGGCTCAAAGTGTGTACATGCTCAAGTGTAATGATGTATGTGAGTGATGTGTACATGAGTGAGGAGGGCAGAGGTTTAATGACCTAGAAGGTCTGAAATGATCATTTGGGGAGTGTTGTATAAAGGAGTTAACACAGAAATTTAAAGGGCATATTTGACAATGTTGGATGTCTTTTTGAGATTTTTGGCAATTGTTTTAAAATGGAACCAGTCAACACACATTTTTTTTTGGTCTGTCTTACTATAGTTGCATAGGTGCAGACATCAATTAGATAAACCAGAGAGTATAAGACAGGAAGAGCAGGACAAAGAGATGGATGTAAAAAAGTGTTCATTGTGATAAATTAGAGAAATATAGCTGGATATGGATAGATATGCAGTGAGAGAGTAGGGATAATGATTAATGAAATTGCAACTAATTCAATGATATGGAGATTATGGTAAGAATAAAAAACTTAAGGGGTTGAGATTTCCCAAGGAGAAGGTAAAAGAATTTAAAAACTGCACTTATTATTTATAAAAGGAGGTCTACTATCACCACATCTCAGGCTCAGTGACAGATGGGACATTTGAGAAGTCACATTAGAAAAGTTTACAAGGGAATAGAGGACCTAAAAATTATGTCTAGTTAGTGGATGTTCAGAGACCAAGCATCTTGAAGATGATAATGATGAAGATGATGAAGAAGATGATGAGATGAGGATGGACCTATAGGCCTGATAATTTTGGTGGTATATCTCTCATAAACAGAGATATGACACAAGGACAAACTCCAGGGTGTCCCCAGAAAGTAACACATTTTAACAGCTGATAACCCACATAAGTTTTTCTCCTTTTCAGGTTTAACTGATTTGAAATAATGGGTGAAGCCAGACTAAGCTTTGAAGCCAGATTAAACCAGACTTACACATTTTTTTATGGGGATGACCCATAAAATGTAGAAAGATGTACCAAAAATAATAATTATAAAGTCAGTGTTTATTGACATGCAGTTTATTTTCAAAATGTAAAAGGATCTACAAAAATGAAAAATTTATTTTGTCAATGCCTTTTTTCAAACTGATAATAGTTGTGGTCGAGGCACTGCTGGCCACGCAAAACAATGGAATAAAAAACATCAAGAATCATTTTGTTTGGTATTTGTGTGCATTCTCATTCAATGGCTACCTTTTAGTTCATCAACCTGCCAGTTTTGTACTATAAACTTTATCTTTTCTATATCCCCATTAAAAAAAATCTAAGTGGGGCTTTGTCTGGCTTCAAAGTTTAGTTTGAATTCATCCATTATTTTAAACCAGTTAAACTTTAAAAGGAGATAAAATTATGTGAGTTATCAGATCTTAAAGTGTGTATACGTATTTCTGAGACACCCTGTACCCCCAAGTGGGTCTATTGCAGAGACACTGCCTATGAGTTCCAGCCTAAATGCTTGGCGTGCCTAATGACAGACATCTTGAAGTATGTAGTGAAAGCCAAGACAATGATTAAATCATAGAACTTCTGTGCAATTCTTAATCAGGTGAGAAAGGCAAGGGACTCATGCGTCTCCGCTGGTCTGTAGCTTTAAAGTTATGCTATCATTTAAATATCCATACAGATTGATAAGATAAATGCTTAGTTATTTATATTTACAGGGGAAACAAAAAGAACTGTGGCTTAAGAGAGAAAAGAAAAGCTAAACAAAAGTACTGAAAAATTAGTGGCAAATTTAGGATTCCAACTCCTGTCTTTGACTCTGGAAACTTTAATGACCATACTTCATCTTTGACCTGCAAGATTACACGGGTGAGTAGGTAAAATGAATTTGACTATTATGCTCCATTTTTCATATGTGGAAACTGAGTCAATTTCAGATAAGTGAATTCTCCAGTTATACAGCATGTAAGTGACCCAGCCATGACTTGAACACATTGCCCAAGACCCGTAAAGTAGAACTTTTTATAAACAATAACTCATAAGAAGACCTCTTGTTAAAATGTGTTTTCCTGGATTAAAAAATATATATAAGGAATTAAACCTCTAATTTGAAGCAAAAAGTAAGAAAACTGTCTACTTGTGAATACTTTCGTCTTACAATAGAATAAGGAGACAGAGATTAAATAAAAAGCTTCCATAGATTTGAGAGTTCATCTGAGTATAAAAGTGCTTCAGTGACTGAATATGTTTTATATATCATAGCATTTTAAGACTTGCGAGTATTATAAGTAAATGATTTAACTACTTTCAGCTGTCCTGTAAGTTGTTCATAATCACTGATTTTGCTTTTCACATGAGCATAATAAAGTTCTCAATATAGCTGTTTCAATGGCAACAGCAGTGCTGACTCTTCAGTATGAGATGGCTCAGTCACACAGGATCTCTTCATATCCAAGCGAAGCAGAAATTAAAAAAAGGAAACAAGTCCATGCAGCAGCAGTCTGGTATGTCTTTGGCTTCATTTTTCTTAGACAAAGGCACTTAATCTTTGTAAAGTTAGATACTTTTAATCAAAATTTTCATGATCTCCATGTCTTCTGACCTCAGTAATTCTGGTAAAATGATTGTTGTTTTTTTTTTTTAATTTGGAAATTTATTTTTATGGATCTGCTTTATAAACTAATTCTGATAGATTAAAACGTTAGGTGCCAAATGGAAAAAAAAAAATCAGCACTAGCAATAGACCTTTACAGTGAACTAAGGTACCCTTGTTTGTGAGAACATCTGTGTCTTTTTCTCATTCTGATTACTATCTTCCCAGGAACTAAAGAAGATAATAAGGCGATGTGTAGTAACAGAAGGACTTGGGACAAGAGTTAGATCATCTGACATGATAAGTGAATGTCTACTTGATCTCAATAGTTACCTCACCTTTCTGGATTTAGTTTTCATCGTGGGTCAAATAACTCCACTTTAGGTTAAAGTGAAGTGTTAGAGATAGACATGAGAAGAGTAATAAAGTTATGTATGAAAAAATGCTTTAAATTAATGCTTTTATAAAATTAATGTTTTCCATATATCCTACAGTTATTTAAGGTTTTTGTTGTTGTTTTTTGTACACTGTCTTTTCATTTTTTTATTGTTTCCTTTTCTGTGCAGAAGCTCTTTAGTTTAATGTATTTATTTTTGCTTTTGTTGCCAAAAATATTAATAATTGTCAAGGCCAATACCAAGAACTGTATCCCCTATGTTTTCTTCTAGGATTTCTGTGATTGCAGGACTTACGTTCAAGTCTTCAATCCATTTGATATTTTTGTATGGTATAAAATGAGGGTCTGGTTTTATTCTTGTGCATGTGGCTATCATGTTTTTCCAACACCATTTATTAAAGAAACTATCCTTTCTCCATTGTATATTCTTGGTTCTTTCACTGTCAATTAATTTACCATACAAGTATGCACAGATTTATTTCTGGATGCTCTATTCTTTGCTATTGATCTATGTGTCTGTTTTTATCAAAATACCATGCTGTTTCAATTACTATTATTTTGCAATATACTTTCAAACCAAGAAGTGTGATGCCTTCAGCTTTGTAAATCTTTTACAAGATGGCTTTGGTTACTTGGGCTCTTTTGCAGTGCCATACAAATTTTAAAATTGTTTGTTCTATTTCTGCAAAAAGTGCCCTTGTAATTTTTATAGAGATTGCATTGAATCTGTACTTTGGGCAGTATGGAAATTTTAATAATATTAGTTCTTCCAATGCATGAGCAAGAACTATCTTTTTATTTATTTGTGTCTTTTTTGATTTCTTTATTACATGTCCTATCATTTTCTCTGTATAGGTCTTTCACCTCCTTGATTAAATTTATTCCCAAGTATTTTTTAATGCAATTATAAATGAGACTATCTTACTTTCTCTTTCTGGTAGTTTGCTTTTAGTATAAAGAAACACGCTGATTTCTGTATACTGATTGTGTATCCTGTAACTATTACCAAGTTTGTTTGTAAGTTCTAACAATTTTTGGTGGAGTATTTAAGGTTTTCATGTCATTTACAAATAAAGACAGTTTTACTTTTTTCTTTTGAATTTGGACACTTTTACTTTCTTTTTCTCTATTAATTGCTCTGGCTAGGACTTCTAGTACTATGTGGAATAAAAATGGCAAGAGGAGACTTCTTGTCTTGTTCCTGATCTTAAAGGAAAAAAAAATTTAGCTTCTTACAAATGAGTTTGGGCTTGTCATATACAACCTTTATTATGATGAGATATGTTTTCTCTATACCCAGATTGCTGAGAGCTTTATCGTGAAGAAATTCTGAATGTTGAATGCTTTTTCTACATCTCCTGAAATAATCATATGATTTTTATCCCTCATTTTGTTAATATGGTGTATCACGTTCAATGATTTGTGGATGTCGAACACTTCACTTCTAATATCTCTGGAATAAATTCCACTCCATCATGGTATGTGATTCTTTTAACATATTGCTGAATTTGGTTTGCTAATACTTTGTTGAAGATTTTTGCAGCTATGCTCATCAGAGATATTGGCCTCTAACTTTCTTTCCTTGTAGTGTTCTTGCCTGGCTTTGGTGTCAGGGTAATGCTGGCTTTCTAAGATGTACAGTAAGTGTTGCTTCCTCTTCTATTTTTTAGAAAAGTTTAAGAATGATTGCCATTAATTCTTCTTTAAGTGTTTGGTAGAATACATTAATGAGCTCTTACTATGTACAAGTTTCATGGTATGTAATTTCTGTTATCCCTCTTGTCACACACTGAAGAAGATAATACTATAACATTATTTCTAAAGATGAGAATTTTGAGGTTAGAGAGACTAAGTCACTATTCCAAGAACACACAGCTAAGGTTCCTATTGTGAAGAGAACACAATAAACATGAGCTACTACTCAAAATAAAAGAAAAGAAAGACAAATAAGTGGAATCAAGAATCCCTGACTCTAAGTGCACTTTAAACCTCTACCATAATAAATTAGTGCACATTTCTAGAAGATGTTTATTATTATAAATTGAAGGCTAATATTATTGTAATTAAAACAAGTGATGCCTTTTAAAATGCTGATGGTATAAAATGGTTTAATTTGAAAACAAATAATGCTTTTAAAGTGTTTTAAATGAAATACTTCAACCCCAACTTGCCAGACCATTAAAATGCATGTGGCAATCTTGTGTAGCAAATTTAGATAGACCAAGTACAATACTACATATATAATCACATTTAATAATACATATAATACCTCATTAAATAACTATTAAGAGAGCTAGTCAAGAAAAATTACTCTCACATGATATGCACACAAATAATAAAAAGAACAATAGGCATACTAGACCATTTTCCAATTAACTGATATTATAAGACAATATACGGAAACAAAGCAGAATATAGGGATTATTTATTTTTGCTAACTAAATTAAGAAAAACAATGATCAAAATTGATGAATTTAAGAATAGATGTACAACTGGATGGAATTAAGTTTTATTAGTTAATATACCAAAGTTTTGACAACATTGTATTTTGGCTGCTTCAAAGTAAATGAACATTTTTGCACTGTCACATCAGCAGAAGTTGGAAAAATATTTCCTTCTGAGTTTATTTTTCTCAAAAATTTAATTGATAATGCTTGACACAAGAAAAAATATGTTAATATCATCATAAAGTTGTCAAACTTTAAAATAAATAATCCATTGGCGCAGGGATCAAGTGAATATCATTTAAATACCAAATTTCATTAAATTGCCCTTGAATTACATTTTTTTAACCAGTAATAAGGATTTGTAGAAGCATTAACACACAATCTAAAATGGTTTTACCATATCATTGGAGTTGTCTATGTTCTTTCTCGTTCTTTTACGTAAAGATTTCTCTGAAATAAAATTTAACGGGTTATACATCTTTCGTGTCAGCAGCAGCTGTTTAGTAAACTATCCCACCTGAAGTTCTTTGACAGATGTGTTTAGGTGTGTAGTGTGTGTTTCTACTCTATCTTCTCACTCACCTTTCCTTCCTTATTCTTCATTTTCTTTTATTTTAGATGTCTCTAACTACAGAAAACTTGTTTTTATTTTATCTTCTTAAGTTTCAGCCTAGGTAACTGGTGGTTAATCTAACACAGCACTGAAGATGACTTCCATTGACATCAGTGAGAAAATATGGCAGTTCTCTTCATTTGGTTAACTGATAATATCATACTTATGCACCAGTATTCAACACTTTATTTTTTTAAGTATGACTACAACATTTTTTAATAAAAGTATTGGGGTGACATTGGTTAGTAAAATTATATAGGTTTCAAGTGTATAATTCTAGAATACATCACCTATTATTTCATTGTATGTTCACCACTGAGAGACAAATCTCTTTGCATCACCATATTTGACCCCCTTTTCACTCTTTTACCTTTCTTCCTCGCCCCTTTCCCTCCAGTAACCTGTTCTATTAGTTTTTGTTTTTCTAGTTCATTTGTTGCTTTCAGTTTTATATTTCACATATGAGTAAAATCATAAGGTTCTTGACTTTTTCCATCTGACATTTTGCTTAGCATAATCTCAAGATCCATCCATGTTGTGACAAATGGCAGCATTTCATCTTTGCTTATGAATGAGTATTCCACTGTATATATAGTGTGTACTATATCTTCTTTATACAATCATCTATTAAAGGACACTTCAGTTGTTTCCATATCTTGGCCACTATGAAGAATGCTACACTGAACAAAAGGGTACCTATACCTTTCAGGATAAATGTTTTCAGATGTAGGGGTTAGATACCCAGAATAGGAGTTATTGTGGGTCATATGGTGATTTTGTTCTTAATATTTTGAGGAACCTCCACACTGTTTTTCATGGTGCTGTATCAGTTTACATTTCCACCAGCAGAGCACTTTAAGATAATTCACAATTATAAGTAAGCAATCCAAGGGGTTTTTCTAAGTTGATATTTAAAAATTAGATACATAGATTTTTATCTGAAATGTCAGAATAGTGAGGTGTACCATTTATCAAATGGAAGAAGTAAGGGAGTAGCACTCTGGGCTTTCTTGGGTCTCTTTTTATTTTGCTTCCATTGACTCACTTGTGACCTTCAGCAAATGGAGCTCAGTTGAGCTGACTGTGAGACGAGGAGAGCCGTGCTGACCTGTCTTCCAGTGCTGTTATAAGACTCAATAAATCAGAGCCTACAAACTCCTTTAAGGTTCTCAGATGAATCACGCTATGTAAGGGTGAAATGTCACAGTAGAAAAACTGCTTGTACCTTTTGCATGTCAGTTATTACCAAATGGGCATTACAAGATAGTATCGCCTCATACCTTCAAAAAAATTGTTCTCAATTTCTGAAAGAACACTTAGATTGGCCACATTAAAATCTGATGTTTAACAGATTTGAGTTAACCCAAGAAATGTTTATTGTTTTGATCATTCAATAAAACTATTTTTTGCTCTGTTAACTCTGATAACTAACATAAATAAGTTTGTTTAAAATGAATTATGGATTAATAAATGCATTTTATGTATTTGCATGTTGTACTATCTTTTGCTTGCTTTTCAGATATGCTATTTGGAGTTGATTAACAACTACAAATATGAAGTCTTTGCCAATCTAATATATAAGAAGTTGGTCATATATTTTTAATCATCTATATTCAGAGTTGAAAATTAATTTTACTTTTTTTTTTTAAACATCCACTGATTAAACTTAAGCAGCTAAACATCTTCGGCATTTAACTTCAATGTTATGTCCTCCCCTATCAGAGCAAAATTGGGCATTTTCCTATACACAATAGAGGAAAAAAAGCAATTACTATCAATCAGTGACTAAGCAACAGATTGGAGTATTTAGAAAGACTCATTCATACACAGATTTGCAGCAGTGTTCAGCTTCTCTGATTAGATTCCATAGATTTTAAATTGTAGCTAATTAGGCTGTCATAGGTTCATTAATGGCTCTACTGATTCAGCACTCCCTCACCTGCATGCATATTAAAGCTCATTAGCTCCCTTGTCTAAAATACCACCTGCATTAATTGCTACCGATGCACCAGGACTCTTCAGAAGGCTCTTCTGACAATGATTCTACCTGCTTGTAGTGCCTCGTGCTCCTGAAAGCTCTTCAGGAGAGCTCACACGTAAAGTTCATGGTGCTGCACACGTGGTGAGACTGCAGCTGTTGAAAGGGCAGTCAAGCCTGTTTTAAGGGCAGTCAAGCCTGTTTTATGCTTAACAGCAGGATATAAATAATTAGTGATGCCTCTGCCATAGGGCTTAACACAAGGCCACTGCATTCCATTCCAAGCTTCTAGTAAACTACCCTCTCTACAAAATAAGCTCCCAAGTCATCTTTTCTTTGGATTTGTGACTCCTTAAGCAGCTTTCCCCAAATGCTAACTAAGACTAAGCCAGAGGAGAAAGAGCACTGTAGCTTTTTTAGTTCAGGGTCACTGTCCCTTGTGTACACAAGATGAGTCCCTAAATAGGACATTTAAAACCCTCTAAAGTCATAGCTGCCTCAGTAAGTTACCAGCATCAATTAACCAATTATGACCTCACATTGTTTTAAAATAGCTTTTATCTCTAAAGCTATTTATCTTTTTATTCCCTCAGAGTATTATCTTTGTGGCAAAACAATGTTGAATTCAGAATTACCAACAGAAACTCTCAGGAGAAATGCAACTACTCATGTTAAGAGAGAAATCCTATTAAGGATGAGCTCACCAAAATGGTCATGGTTTTGAACTTGGCTAAGGGTAGAACTCATTCTTATTTTTCAGCTGCTTTGTGTTTATTATTTCCCCCTATTGGTGCATCTTTTAATACTAGGCTGCTACCAACTGCTACTTATGGTAGAGAAAGTATTTCTAGTATTTCTGGTTCTTCTACATGTATTATTGTAATGACCTTTTTGATTTGGGAGTTTCCACTGTGCATGAAAGTGTCAAATTAGAAGAAATGCATACGTATGTCAGGTGTATTGAAAACCATTTTTTAAATGTATTGTTTCCAGTTTTTGAAAGTTTCAAGGAAAAATGTATATCTGATTTGTGTTATTCATTACAAATGGGAAAGATCACTAATAAATTGCATTTGAAAAAAATGGGTGAATGAGAAATTAAATACATGGTAATTTGAAGATGTTTTTAAATGAAACCTCATGTAAATTTAAAAGCATCTGTTTATTTTTTAGTAGCTTCTACATGAACCACACTGATTCTTCTCACACTAAAGCAGCTGTTGAGTACCAACACAAATTCTTTGGTTTTGTTTTCTTCTCTCATACCATCTAATGCTTCTAAGGCCAGGTTTGTTAGTGACCACAGATGACATAAACCATGGGATATTTACCACTTTCTTGTGTCAAAAGATATGAGGAAGCCGTTGAGGAAGAAATTCCAAAGCTTGTTCCGCAAATGCCCATTTATACTCTAAAGAATTTTGACATTTTATTGGTTAAAATTTAAGAATTTTAGGATTTTGTATATTTTTTCAATATTTTTTAAAAATCTGTAATGAATGCTATTTATTATGAAAAATAAAATAAAATTGTAAAAGGTGGATGGTGAGGAAAAAAGGTAGAGAGAATATTTTCCAACTCATGTGTGTGTTTGTTGGGGATATATATATATATATAATTTATATATATATTACAAATCTGTAATATATTATATATTACAAATTCATTTATCACATGTTCTGAAGAGTGAAAATCTATGTAAATAAATATTAATACTATCTACACATAAAATTTATTATTTTTAGTAACAAGAGAATATGACTTTGGAGACTATTCATAGCATTAAGAGAATCAGATTTGAAATATTCTAAATATATATCTTAATACTTATGGAGGAAAATGTGCTCCTACAAGAAAAAGTATAAGCTAACTTTAGATCTTACTTTTGATGAAGTCATGGAGGTGAATAGCATGTGGTCTTGATATAAAGACCAAGTGCCATATATGTGAAGATTTTCCTGTCTGCAAAAGTATTATGGGTATCATTTAGAATTTCTGACTGATAGCACTATATACCAACTCATAAAAGAAACTATTTAAGTTTGCATAAACATAACAGATTTATTTCTTGCTATGCATCATACTTAATGTATTTCTCAGTAATTTTATTCCACTTAATATAACTATATATGTAATCTACATATATTATTATAAGTCAGAGACTCATTATTTCAAAATATGTTCAATATAGAATAATCAACATCACTCAGGTAAAAATAATACCTGCTATAATATCTTAGAGACTCTAGGTTTTTACTAAATAGCCACGGAATGCACTGATGAGTGAATATGTGATAGTACATCACAGGCAATAGCACTGAATTTATAGCTGTCATAAAGTATATAAATCCAATGAGTATATTCAAGACAGATAAAAACATGATGAGTTTGAGCCTGTTAACACTAGCTTCATTAGCCCACCAATTTACTCTGCTGTGTTTTTCTTCACAGCATTTGCCATCATCTGACATATAAGTCATTTGTTCATCTGCATATTTTTTGTTTTAACTTACTCTAGTAAGTTTTCTGTGAAAGCAGAGACTGTACTGCTATAAACTAAGCAGCCAGTACAGTGTCTGATATTGAGTAGCCATTAAACAATATGTTGAAGGAATAAATACGTGAATGAGTTTTTAAACTCATAGAGTTTGTACAATTAAATCAATGATAAACCATAAAATGGTGACTCAGTCATGACAACAAAATTTGTGAATAACAAAACTGAAACTATATCTAACACTTTCAATTTCAATTCTTCATTGTATTATAAAGTCTTGATTTATAGGAATTGGATCAAATGTCTAATAACTACCTTAAAACCAAGAACTTTATTTTAAAGGTCTATGGTGTTAAGTTTCTAAGCCATTGCAATGTAAAACCCCTAACACCTGTTCAGTATATACTCATATATTTTGGGTCTCACCATTAGTGTCTATTGAGAAGAATACTGCAGTTTTAGTAGTTTCTAAAGATGTGGCCCTCTGTGCCAATGTGTGTGTTGGGTAAGTATTTGGTTTTCCTATTCTGATTAGCAGTAAGCTTCATTAAGATTTTATAACTACAATTTAAAATGAATGCTTATGTTAGATTATACCATCCAGATCCTCAGATTTCATACCAGCAGCCATTACAATGGAACTGTCTTCCAATTATTAACCAGACTACTATTTATTTTCTTCTTATTTAGGTATAGTGATTATATAATGTTGAAATTATAATTTTTTCAGGGAAAACATGTTCTAATTTACAATACTTCTTTCAGGTACATGCTTCTAAAGATTTACTTCTTGCCCCTGTCCTTTACCCAAAAGGCAGAGCTAAGCATTTTGAAAACCTTCAAGAAATCAGATGTGAAGGACAAGTCTTTTAATTCTATAAAAATGTGTGACATACAGTTATTTAATCAAACAAGAGAACTATATTTATCATATTGACATCCTTATAGACTTTTAATTTTTTTCTCAGTATCAGCTATATGGTAATACATAGATTACTAATTTTAAACACATTTATGAAAAAATATAACCTTTAAAAATTTAATATAAAACACTGTCAATAGCTTAGTGGTTACCTACGAGTAAGAGGGGAGGGGGTAGGAGAGGAGGGAGGTTGAGTCAAATACATGGTGATGGAAAGAGAACTGACTCTGGGTGATGAACATAACACAACACATAGATGATGTATTATAGAATTGTCCATGTGGAACGTATGTAATTTTTACCAACCAAATGTCACCCCAATAAATTTAACAATAAAAAAATCTAAAAAGATAAAAGTCACTGACAATCAAATTGTCATTTGATATTTTGAAATCATAAGACAACAAAAATAACTACATAATCAAAAAGCCAAAATAATCTACTATATTTTCTTTGTCTTTGTAAAATTCTGCTTTATAATTTTAAAGCTGATATCCTATAGCAAAATGAAGTTAAGTCATGGAATGGAAGCCATAACCTTCACATATTAATATAAATCTTGTTTTTTATTTTGATGATATCAAGTATCTATACTTTGTATAAGGTAGGACCTGACAGCTGATTAATGTTAATGCATTCGATTTTTAAGAACAATAAAAATGAAGCCTAAAGTTAATTGTTAATAAGAATGACATAAATATACATTGTAATCTTGTTGGCAAATTACATTTGGTGAGTGTTTTTCTCTTTCTAGCTCCACGTAAGTAATTTCCCAACCATTTCAGATTTTGGAGAAATCAACCTAATGTTGATTAGACAAGCTGTCCAAAGCAGCAGCATGGAGGCAATTGCTAGGTTGTCTTGCAACACTTCCATAGATCCAGCTGGTGAAGAGACAATGAGTTCACCTGGATTTAGACAGTTTTCCTACTAACTTAACAACAAGAGTAACTATTGGTGCTGTTTTCCCCATACCTAATTACCAAAGAGTAATGAGGTAAGGCTCAGGTAATGCCTACATATGCTGTGGGTGTGCATTAAGCAGAGGAACCCTGAGTTTAGGAAATTCTGATATTATATAGGAGAGATGCTGGCAAACCTGTATTTCCTCCCCTTTGAGACAGATATTATTATTACTATCTTGAAATGCAATCCAATATCTCCAGAAGGATAGGGAGATCTCTTCATCTTTATTACTCAGAATGTCTTTGGGAAATGGGAAGTCTCCCTGTTTATTACCATGGCATGTAAATAAATTTGATCCTGATACAGTCCTTGTCTCTACCTTTCCAGAGATGCTTTATTGAACAAGCCTTGAAAAAATAATTCTAGAGCAGATGGGTTGGTAATGCTAAGATGTGTACAAAGGTGAGAGATTCATGAAGAAGGGTCTCCCAATACTTAATAATGTATTAGAAACAATAAATATTTTCTATATGGTTGTAACTGTACATTATCCAAGACTCTGACTCTGGGAATATTCTAAAGTTTTCTTTTCATATCACCAAATATACATCCAAATATCCAGTTGTATTAAAGAGCAAAATGCTATGAAGTCACTGCAACATAATATTTTCTGTTTTCTTGTTCTTCTTTTGCTCATTCTGTCAATTTCAGATAGGCTCCTTTATAGACCTTTTCTTCCTGAAGCCAAAGGCTTTTACATATTTGCTCTTCTAATTTTCATCTCACTCCAACTCCCAACCCAGATTCAGGGTAGTTGTTCTCTTCTCTGAAATACTAGAGTGTAATTCACACAGCACTTATCCACGGCTACATTTTATATAATTATAGTCATGTACCTGCCACTCCACATTGACCACAAACTGTCGAAATTTTTGTGTACTATTTTCCAGACATAGGTGATGTATGGATAATAGATGGAGATAAAGATCTAGAACAGCGGTTCTCAATCAGGGGTCGCCTAAGACCATTGGAAAACACATATCAGATATTTACATTACGATTCATAACAGTAGTAAAATTACCGTTATGAAGTAGCAACAAAAATAATTTTATGGGGTCACCACAACATGAGGAACTGTATTAAGGGTCGCAGCATTAGGAAGGTTGAGAATCACTGACCTAGAAGATAATATATTCAAATGATATGACACAAATATAATGTTGTCCTCAAGAGCACACGCTCAAGAATCAAACAAAAAGCTTAAAACCTAGTCTTATGACTGATTTATTTTATATAAGGTTTTTTTATTTATTCACATAAAATGATGATAGTATTTCCACAAGAGTTTTGGTGTTAACTGAATTTGAATTTGTATCTCCTTTCAAATTTCTCATATACTCATATCTTCTGTCTTATTTTCTTCTTCAATCTCAACAACAATTTTTCTTTTTTGTGTACTTACATATACTATTTTTATTTTTTCTTTCACTAAGCTTGACTTTTATCTTTATTATGATGTTACATCTATCTTTTTGGGGCTTATTTTATGTTATATTTTTAATGACATCATAACTGGGACACAGCTCATAAGTTATATCAAATATTTTATTAAAAAAACTATATTCACATTAACTGCATTTTATGAGTTTTACATGTATTATTTGGATTGTTATTCAAGTCTAATGAATAGTTTATTTCCATTTTAATTTCTTCTGGATCGATTGAATTATTCAAAAGGACGTTTTGCAGTGAGTTGGGCCTGTGCAGTGTCTACTCCACTGTACTTTAGAATGCAAAACTCTCATTAATAATTTGTGCTTTTTGTTAATTTGGTAATCAAACTTTTCTCTTGTTAAGTTTATGTTTTTAATGAACTTGATGCTGAACATTTGTTTGTGCATGTGTGTGTGTGTATGTGTGTGTGTGTGTGTGTGTGTATTAGGTTTATTTGCTTTGTGTTATAACATTATTATAATTTCCCTTTTTATTTCTTCTTTTTAAGTGCTTCATAAATTCCCCCAAGTAAACCTTGGCTTTTCTTAATGAAAATATTTTTAATTACTAATTCAATGGCTTTACCTGTTTTTGGTATATCCAGATTTCTATTTCTTCTTTAGTAAATTTATGATTTTATGGACTTGGTATAGATTTCATTTATCTAATTTGTTGGCATAGTTATTTATCGTATTCTCTCCTAATTATTTTAAATGATTTAGGCAACTTTAGTGATGTTCCTTGTTTTGTTTCTAACTTTGGTAACAGATTGTCATATTTGTTTTTCTGAAAATCAGCTCTGATAATAGTTTATTATATTTTATTATTTCCAAGAATTATCTTTTGGTTTATTTTTTTTTCTGTTTCTTTTTATTTCATTGATTTTTATTCTGACCTTTATTATTTGTTTAGTTCTACATTTGTTTACTCTGCTCTTTTTTTCTACCTATTTTAGGTCGTTTTTTCCTACCTATTTTAGCTTTGATTATTGATTTAGAATCCTATTTCTCTTCTAATATAAGAATTTATAGCTATAAATATTCCTCTGAGCACTGCTTTACCTGCATCCTGTCAATTTTGATAAACTTTTTTTGCTGGTGCATTATCTTTGTGTATTCCTAGAAACCTGTGACTTTGAGAATATTTTCAAAGGCAATGGAAATCTTATTAAGTCACAGGTTTCTAGGAATAGACAAAAATTGATTTGAGAATTATCAATATCCTTACACACAAATTTATAATTCACATTATAATATCCCCCAAATTCAATAAAACCTAAGATAGCAAATATAAGCCTCATTTTCACCTTTAATATAAAATAAATTTATAAAGCAATCTATTTGAAAGGGAATATGACATTCTAGGTTTGATAAAAGCATGATCTTCAAGGAAGAAAAAATGAAAAGACAGAAGAATACAGAAACATACTGATGAATGCAGAATTGTGTCACATAAGCTGGTTTCCCAACAGATTGTAATACTAAGGCATTAGTATATTGACTGCCCTTTTAAGCCATCCCAATTATTAACATAGCTGGGTCTCTCTATACTGCTCTTGATATTCAGAGAATAAATCCAAGTTTCAATATCTCCATGTATATCTTCTGAACAAGGGTAGATTTTGCTTGACCCACTTATACATGATTTGAAGCTTCCAAAAAGCAAATATTGTCTCTTTTGCATTCTCCAAGAAAGATTCCATAGTGACTTTGATAAGAGGAGAGAAAAAGTAATCATTTTGAAACATTCCCAGAGTACTGTCCCTAACAAAGGTTTTCTGCAATGGGAAAACCTTAGTAAAGCCTTGTCTCTGAGGTGTGGGTAAAGGCATTACTCACTTCACCCTTCTATAGTCCTCCTGTTTCACCTAAGAGTAGGGAGAACTATACAAAAAACCCTTGTGAAGGTCACAGGTCACACACATGGGCCCACTAAAACACTGAGATTTAATTGAACATTATAGAATGCCCCCCACCATCATATATACTTTATTACTATACTGCAAAGAGGGCAAATATAATCGTAGAATAAACTTAAAGAGTTGTAAATTGTAGACTCTCTCTGAGAGTAATACATAGGGAAGACCAAAGTAAATTGAGGAGATGAAAACAAGGATACTAGAGGAACATGAAACCTCTGGTACCTAAATTTAGCACACATTTTTAAAAGCACAATGACTAGCCATATTAACAGTTCTCACAAAAGAGACCTCTGTATCTCAGTTCCTACTATGTAATACAACAAGTCTGGCTTTCAACAAAATATTGTAAGGTGTGTTAGGAAACAAAAACAACACAGTTTGAACAGAAAAATCAAACATCAGAACCAGACTCAACTATGACATAGATGATAGGTTTATCATACAGATAATTAAAAATAATTATAATTAACATGTTAAGGGTTATAATGGAAAAAGCAAAGTACAAGAACAGATAGGTAATTTAAGCAAGAAGACAGAAATTACAACAAAGAATAAAGCTGAAATCATGGAAACAGAGAGTGGAATGGTGATTACCAGAGTGTAGGGTATGGGAAAAGGAGGATTAAAAAAAAAAAATCAAAAGAAAGTGTTAGGGAAAAAACCCAAAACACTGTAATAGAAATAAAGAATGCCTTTGATGGGCACATCAATAGACTAGATGTGGCCTAGGAAAAAAATAATTATTTTTCTTGCAAATATATGAATAGAAGCTTCCCAAACTGACTTGAAAAAAACAAAGTTTAAAAAAAAGAACCAAAAAATCCCAACAACTGTGGAAAGAACAAAAGAATGGGGAAAGGTAATGGAATGAAAAACACAAATTTCAGGAATGTAATTACCTTTTGTTTCAGGGTAAAATAGGAGAGTCACATAGATGTGCATGATTTGGCTTGAAGAAGAAGCACATAGCTCTGTAAGTTTTTCATTCTTGGACAGGGTAGGTTTAGATGTAGTAATGACTATGTTTTATACCATGTAGGATAAAATGAAAATACAAAGATTCCAAAGAAGGTTGTAGCTAACATTGATATGTTGATGGAACTCTTGTGTCAAAAATAAAGTTGTCCTTTTAACCCTATTGTTGAAATTCCTCAAAATTTCTAAAAAACCTATAAGCCCCATATCATTTAAAACAATTTTTTATAAATGAGAAAATAAGCTCAGAGACATGAAATACTTTGTTCAAGATCACAGGTCTAGTAAGAGGTGGAAGTTTGTTTGGAAGCAGGGTCTAATTCCAAAGCTTTTGTTCATTTAAGTCCACTATACTTACTGTCATTATTAAGATAAGTTTGTAGGAAGAATAAGAATGTAATAAACACCAAATACTCACATTACTGTTATAATACTATGTAGATAGTTCTTAGCTACTCTCTTTCTCCCTTTAGAAAAATGTCTGCTTATAGTATAAAGCACTTAGTAAAGATTGAGTTGGTGTTGAAATGCAATGCTTTTAAAAGACCAGTTCAATTATCTGTACACAAATGGTTTTAGGCCTCTACTTCAGTATGCATATACTCACCAAAATATACATCTGTAATTTCTAGAGCCTGAAGTGAAAAAATACTTAATCTATTTGTAGAGATCAATGTTCAAAGGTAATGTAGTGTTATTTAGGAATGATAGAGATAATAGTCCTCTTTACAGAGATAATGTCTGCATTTCCATTTGCAAATATCTGTGGAGAAAAATCTCAAGATACTTAACTAAAGTTTTTTTATCAGAACATTTCCATTAGTCAGATCTGATCAATAGATGTTTCTATTAAAACAGATTCAAGGATGTGATCCATTGAAATTGATTAAGCATTTTTTATTAATTCTACTTTTCCTTTTCAAGTTCAATGGAGTTATAATTATATAGATATCAAATAGCAGAAAAAATATTTCAAATAGCATACTTAAATGCAATGGAACAAAAATCTAGTAACAAGTATTTATACTTACTAAATAAACTTAATTGTCTTAAGTCTACAACAGTTACATGTGTACTTAGCAAAAGTCATAAAACAGACTTATAGCGATTAAGTTTATCCAATAGATATTGGATAAAATAACTATTTCTTTTTCAAACTTTATTTGCATTTTTTCCTGGTTAAGCATTTGCAGTGTCCCTGACTATAGAAATAAGTTTATCTCACCACCTGTCCAAATTCTTATTTATAAAATGAGAATACTGTACTTTATCTGCCTACTCCATAGATCAAATGAAATGAATCATAGCAGAGAAAAATATTACTTGTAGAATAGACAAAATTCCTGTGCTAACCATACAAATCTAAATGTAAACCAAAATATCACAATGACATTTTTATGTTATAAAAAAGTAATTGCATGATTATAGATAATGTTAATTATAAATGATTCCATAAAATCATGAGAAAATTTCTCAGTGGTGTCATTACCATTGTAATGCCAGAATTATCTTTTAGTTATTTATTTTATTATTCCTAACTCTAATATAGCTAAAACCTTCTGATTTACTTCATAATCATTTTAAATTTCTCAAGTTCACATTCTTGCAGCTACAATTCTGGTATAAGTGGTAATCACATCTTATCTTTATTTATTCACAAATACTTATTGAGGTCTCTCAACAATCTGTACAACAGGTTACACACTGACAATATAACAATGAATAAGACAGTTTTTTCTGATGAAAAATTTAATCCATATTCTAGATGATCAATTCATTTTCAATAGGATGTATGGTTAACAATTCTGAAAAAATTATACATGCATACTGGATTTGATTAATGAAGTGAATGATAATGGATGGTGGGAAACAGGTTTTTCATTGTTGGAATGGAATGTCACAAACAGGTGAAGAGTGAAGGCTAGCATCACCCATATAGTGATGGTTTGAAGTTGGAGACATTAGTATAAATTCATGTTTTCTGCAAGAAATATATATATATATATATATATATATATATATATATATATATATTATATATAATACAAATACTTGTAGTTATCAGTGTATACACTAGTTAGGATATACACATACATTTCCTTTCTCTCAGCTTAGAGGGCCTAGAAAAAATGACACTAATAGCAAAGAGCATACCAAGGGCCCAGATCTTGGTTTATAATATTAATATCCAATAACAGAAACCATATCTCCTTCAAGAAATAGCTATTCTAAGATTGGGGCAGGAAATATACTGATCTACAGTATCTTCTGTCAGAAAGCAAGAAACTGCTCAAGAAACACACAAAGAGTATGTCAAAGGGATGCAGAAGTCAACTTAGAAAGATCCCAGTGATCAAAGCTGAAATAATTTGAGCAAAAATAATAATAAATAAATATAAATTTATAACTTAAATTTTAAAAATCCATGAATCCATATTGATAAAAAATAATTAAAATAAATAAATTGGGGGAATAATAGATACATACAGAAAATAAGCCAAATAATTTTTGCAGCTATTTACCTATGAGAGGTGGAGATTATTAAATCCCCACCACTCAAGAGCCTCCTGAACCAGCTGCATGTAGTCCTTTCTTTCCCAAGAGTACAGTGTATGTGTGTATTTGGGGTGGTAGGGTGGTGGTGGTGGTATATAACCACAGTAGAGAAATCTAACAAACACTATCTCAGCCAGGTAAATAACATTAATTGAGACAAATAGTATTGGAGAGTAAGTACCCTTGATATGATATGTTAAAAATGACAATTTACCTTTATGTGTTTTTCTTTTTTCTCAAAACCCAACAATCTTTGTTTATTCGTAAGAAAAGACATTAGACAAATCCCAGTTAAGATACATTCAACAAAATACCTGATTGGTTCTCAAAACTGTCAAGATTATCAAAACCAGGAAAATCTAAGAAAGCTTCATGGTCTAGGAGAGTCCAAGGAATCATAATGACTAAACATGATGTAGTATCCTCAATGAGATCTTGGACCATAAAAAGGACCTTAGGTAAAAAAGACATATGAATAAAATGTGAACTTTAGTTAATAACAATGGATCAAACTGGTTCATTATTTGTGATAAATATACCATACTAAGGAAAAATGTTAATGATAGAGGGAAAAAGGTAGGAGATACATTACAACTCTGTATTTTCTTAACATAGTTTTTGTAAATCTAAATCTATTCTAAAATAAACTATGTTTACAGAAAAGCAAAGTCATCACAGAAACTTATAAATTTGTAAAAGCCTATATAAAGTGAAGTAATTTTATTTTCATTGTGATTAATTATTCCTCTATTTTTGGAATTACTATTAATTTACCATCTCAAATGGAAAGATGAATTTTCTCATTTAAAAAAATCTTACAATATAGACTTGTTTTTGCACAGGTAGAAAGATAAAGAGAAAAAAGTATGATACATATTTATGAGGCAGTATCTACAGTCTACATGGTGTGGCAAAACACTCAGTATTCCTTTCCTCATTTAAAGTAGGACTTGCATTGGATTGCAGAGATAAGTTTTATCTGTCCAAGTAACTGTTTTCAGGTCAGATCAATGATTAAATAACTATTATTTTATCTATCTTTTTGATCATTAATTTTTTAACATAAGCCATTGAAGCATTCCACTATACAAAGTAAGTAAAGAATTATCAGCCAAAGAATGCCATCCTTCTAACACAAGACAAGTGTGATATAATGAAAAAGGAAGCAACTCATGACGGGATTATTGCAACATAAAAGCCTTAAGCAAATATAAACTGAAGACATAATGAGGAATACTCAGCTGAGAATATTAGCATTTTCGAATACTTATACATCTTATTCCTGCAAAAAATGTCAGAAACTCAGTTGTAAAAATGACATTGACTGAATGAATGAGAATGACTCAGACTACTGTTATGGGAGAGATTAATAACTTCTATTCTCAAACAAGTTAATCTCCCTGTACAAATACAGTGCCTTTAGGTTTCCTTAGAAGAAAAGAATTGAATACTTAACATGATAGATCTTTGTGTGTGTGTGAGAGTGATTCACCACTAATTCCCTATCAGTGTTCTTTTACAGAGAATAAAAATCTTTGTGTATAGCATACACTTTGTAGTCACCTACCCAAGTTATGTTGAGGTCGCATAGGTTAACATTATGAAAATAACTGTTGACTAAGGGACACTCAAAGTTAAGGAACTAGCTGACTATGAAGCATGCAGAAAGTATCCAATACATTCTTGTTTTCCTTGTTTAATTTTCATTAACAGGCATTAAATAATAAAGTTACCAGAACTAAATTTTCAATTAAAACATATGTGTATATGTGTGTGTGTGTGTAGATATATATATATCTATATCTAGATCTAGATCTAGATATAGATCTAGATAATATATCTAGATCTATATCTAGATCTAGATCTAGATCTAGATAATATATCTAGATCTATATCTAGATCTAGATATAGATATAGATATATATGAACAAGTCAGACAACGATTTAAAACACTTTTGTTTTTGTTTTTCTTGGATAGAGCTGCAACAGAAATAGAAGACGAAGTCTCTGACACTAAGTCTAGATGAAGACAAAGTCTTTTGACTGCAAAAAATTTAATGAGATTTACCTAAGTCATTCAACCATAATACAGCAATAAGCAATAAAATTGTATCTATTTTGAGGGGATCCAATCAATATATAACCAAAATGAGAAGTCAACAGATGGCTCTTAACCCTTCACACAATAGTTAAATTGCTTAAAGATGGTGAATTAGGTAGATGCTGTGTCCGGGGTCTCTCCGGACCACATCAAGGTTGCAAACAGAGAGGGTAACAGTCAAACTTGAGAAACATCGCAGGGCTGATGGGACAGCTGAGGAAATTAAAGACCCAATCAAGACCAGTAGGAAAAACAGAGAAGTGAAACAGTGGCCCCAAACCCACTCCAGGAGAGACACCTCGGGTGCAGGGGCTCCCACAGGGGAGTGAGGGGTGTTGGACCCACCCTGGCCTCCCCAGCTCAGAAGCCTTGGCCAGGAGAGAAACAGTCTCATTACACCTGGCAGGGAAAATCAGCGAGAATTCTGTCCGTATGTATCTGGGACAGAAGTCGGCTAGAAATCCAGATGCTCTCCAGTGTGGTATGTGCAGACCCAACCACTTAACCACAATTCATCTGGTGTTAAGCGAAGGGGCAGCAGCTCTGGAGGTGCCAAAGGCATACAGGAAAGGGTTGAGCCATGATTTTGGGGTAAGGGCCGGAGTGTCCTGTTGTTCAAGCATGGAGTTGGCCTCACATGTAGCCAACAAGAGGACACCATTTTTTCTATGTTAAGCCCTCCCCAAAAGGGCTAATTCTGAGACACACTTGTCCAGCAAAGTCCATGCAGGCACACTACAGTGGAGACTCAACTGGAAACCCCACCCAACACAAATCTGACTGCATATCCCAGGGTACTCTAGGCTATTGAGTGCCCAGCCCCCACCCTACTAGCTGTGGAAACCAGTCTTGAAAGCTTTTATCACAGCAGCACTGAGTGTAAAATAGCAATGAACTGAAACTGCAGGCTGCAGGGGGGAAAGCCTTAGGACTCTTAAGGAAATTTTCCCCACTGCACACAAGTGCCCTAGAGTTTCACACAGCTCACCCAGAACTTTGCCCTCCCCACCCAATGGGATACCCAGGGCCCCTGAATGATCAGCCCTGCCCTACTAGCTGAGTAGGTGGGAAAGTTTGTTTTTTGTTTGTTTATTTGTTTGTTTTTTCAACAAAGTTGAAGAAATCATACGACCACATAACAAATTATACCACAAGGCCACAGTTATTAAAATAGCATGGTGTTGGCATAAAAACAGACAGAAAGACCAACAGAACCGAATAGAGAGTGCAGAAATAAATCCATGTCTATATTGCCAATTGATCTATGATAAAGGAAGCAAGAATACACAATGGGGTAGAGATAGTCTATTCAACAAATGGTGCTGAGTATATGTGATGTCTATATATATACTGAAAATTAAATTGCCTATAATTTGATTTAAAACTTATAGGTAACACATTTCTGATAACTAAAGATGACATTATCATCACTCACCAATTACATTCAAAGCTCAATTTCTATTTGGAACTATGCCTTTAAGATTTAACGACTATTTTGATCTTTACTGCCTCTTCAGAGAAAGAACAAAAGCAGAAAAGAATTAATGTTTATAGAGCACCCACTATGTGCTAGGCCTTATGCTAGAGGCATTACATATATAACCATATTTACTCCTTATGAAAGTAAAGACATAAGTCAAATGCATTTGATGATAAGGAAACTAAGGGCAAGAGTGGTAAAATTACTTTTTAAGGTCACAAAGCTGACAAATAGTGATGCCAAAATGTAAATGCAGGCCTGTTTGACATCCAAGCATGCATAGTATATAACAGAATACACTTTTTAATATCCACTAGTTTAACTAAAATTGAAAACACATTCATTAGAATCAGTGAGCAATGGTAATTGAAATGTCCTAAATGTTAAACATTAGCATGAATGAAATCTATTAACAACTACAATAGCTCTTAAAACTGTAAAATTGCATAAGTCTCCATAAGCTTTGCTGTGATAATCACCCCTTCTAAGCTTGCCTCATTCTGGGCTTATCTGCCATTAGTTTGCAAGGCTGGCAATGCCAGGAAATATTCTGAACATGGAACATTCACTCTAGCACTTTCATTGATTCTCTACATACATTTGCTTTGGGATTCCATTCAGACCTCTCACATTTTGGTCTTTTCTCAAAGAAAAATGGTTCAAGTTGGATCATGGAATCGACCATTTTTATAAAGAAAATATGTACTAAGTATTTTTCTGGATTCTACAAAAAATACACACACACACACACACACACACACACACACAATATGCATACATATATGCGTATATGTATGTATGTACATACATATAAAATTATCCTTTACATTGTACTATGTAGGCCTTTCTTTTGTTAACTGATACTAGAGTAGAGTTCTAGCATGGATTTAAAAGACATCTAGAGAAATATAAATGTCCTTGACCTTAGTCATTGACCACAAAAATGTTTTTGTTTTGTTTTTTTTTACTTTATCACATATTCTTCAAAGAAAAAGCTGGAAAGTTGTTTTAAACTTATCAATGGTCTACTCTTAGTGCTAATGAACAGATAAATAAAGAGTCCAAAACACATTATTTAAGTAATATATCCCCAAATTACGGTTCTTTCATTCAAGTAGAAATAATTTCTAGAGAACTTGACATGTTGTGAGCACCTTTTTTCCGGATATGTATTAGAAATTTGATCTCAATTCAGCAAGCATTCCCGAATTCTTACTTTTTAATAAAGACATAGTACACAGTACTAGAAAATAACATTTGAATGTGAATCACAACTAGATAAAAATAATTATAATGATTTAGATAAAGGAAAGATAAAGGCTTGCAATTTTGATTCATGGTACATAAAGAATATATTAAGGGTCAGAGCTATTATAGATCCACTGGGCATGGATTTTAGAACCAGGAGCTTACTCTTCTTGTCAATAATCAGCAGAGAATTGTTGCTGATTCAGAGGAAGTGAACTGTAGTGAAAGATGGGAGGTATGCAGAGTGAGAAGATGGCTGGGCCCCAGTCACATCTGCCTTCACAAAACACCTGCACTTCATCATTCTATTTCTCTTTTTTTCAGCAAGGAGTGAACACATAGTAAAAATGGTTAAATATGTAGCAGAGCCTAAGTAAAGTGGTAATTTTAATCTTCATATACATTACTTTAACAAAAATTTATCTGCTACATTTATAGCTTTAACTTTTACCAAAATTGTGGTGATGTATTGCTTTCATAATAATTATAGATGTTTATAGTGGTTAAAGATTACATTTTGGAAGATGTAAAAATTAATGAACCAAGTCTTCAAAAAACAGAGATTTTCTTTCAAAAATATCTTGGGCATATCATAAACATAGTCAAATATTTGAATTCAGGACTAAATTGAGTGACATGTCGTAGGAGAGCCACTTACCTTCATTTTGATAGTCCCCCTTTTTTTCTATAGCTTCACTGGAAAATCTATAGGTCGCTGTCTCACTTCCTTCAATGAATTAAGTAAATTAAATTCTATTGTATTTCACCCCACCCTCTCATATTTCCCTGGAGGGAGTCCTCAGTTTGTGTCCTGTTCACCCCTTTGATCTCCTGATCTTATTCTTTTCCCTTTTTAGCCTCTAATATCAATAACTACCCCTCAGTTTCTTAGACTCCATTGTCTTTTTATCCGCTATGTAGAAATTCTAATATTTTCTTCTCTAACTTGAATGTTACAGTGGAATAATCAATGCTACTTTTCTACTTACTCCCACAGTCCCAGGAGACCAGTTATCTTCTTCATGACTCCAGTCTGTAGTCATCCTTCCTATCAAAGTGCGCACGCGCACACACAGGAGTTCGCACTACATGCACGCACACACAGGAGCTCGCACAGACATGCGCGCACGCACGCACACACACACACACACACACACACACACACACAAAATTATTGTCCGTTCTATTAATCTAATGCTCCAGATTTCAAATTTGGTTTTTATTTCTCTATGTTTTGTAGATATTTTCTGTGAAAGATTTAATCTATTTTTTAGGCTTAAAAGCCTCCACATAGTATATGCTAATACTTTACAACTTCATTCACAAATATCTGTCTAATAATTCTATCTAAATGTCCTGTATTTTACATGATTAAAACTGGGTTCCTTCTTTGTACCCCTCCAATCAGATGAGTTTTTATCTCAATGTTGACACCATCTATCTCATCTCTTAAAGCAGGAAACAGTAATTTTCCCCAGCGAGAGCCTCTCCCACACTGTGTAATGGGGGAATGGATCATTGATAATGTACAGAGAAATTCAGAAGCCTTTTCTAATTGGTAACTTATCTCTTGTTTTGGCTTTGTATTTAAAGCCAACAATGAACAACCATTAAGCTTCTATTATGTGTTCAGATTCCCATGTTACATTGATATATTGTTATTTAATCTTGACAGTGAATTTGCAAGTGATATATTCTCATTTCCTGGGTGAGGAAACTGAACCAGTAGAGCTAAATATCTTGCCAACAGTCATACTGTTTACCTCAAAGGACTGTCCTCTTTTCTCTATAAAGTCTATGACACCCATAGCCTCCAAAATAATAATTTGCTGTACTCAAAGACTTCAAATGCATAAAATTGGTACCTTGGGAGTTCCCTGATGGTGTAGTGGCTTGGGGCTTTGACGTTGGCACTGTCGGCGCTGCGGCCTGAGTTCGGTTCCCAGTCGGGGAGCTGCCCACATACCAAAAAGCTAAAAAAAGAAAAAAAAATTGGTACCTTGTTTTTATTTACTTTGGAAAAATTGAACTATAGGAGGCATCAGTTAAAAAAATGGTCTTTTTTGTACCTTAATTTGAAATTTAAGACTTACCTGCTGAATTGTGAATTCTACTCTATAGAAAATCATATCATAATAAGATTCCATTCACCAACCTTTATGGTTAAGTACCATTTAATGGCTGGCATTCGTAAAGAAAGTATGCCTGCATCACTGGAATCTGAAATCCAATCATTGGTCCTTGAAATGGTACTGCAATAGGTAACAATTACTTTCAGATAGATTTGTTGTTTTGTATAGGTGGTAGTGTGATCTGTTCAGTGAGTGAGAGCATCTTTGAAAAAGGCTGCAGTTTTGATCACCAAGGAAAACATCTTTGTGCAAGAAATTCTTATCTTATAAAATACATGTGCATATTTTTCCATGACAAACTACTTAATAAATATATTCGTTATTCCAGTTCTTGTATGCTGAGTAGTGCAAAATATCTGTGAGACTGCTCAGTCATAATCAACTAAAATATTAAATATAAACATATGTTCTTATTCTCTTATTTGAGCCTCAAAACAATTCAAGGTTATTCTTCTTATTGAGATAAGAAAACTCAATATTAGATATTTACAATAAAATTCTCAAGGTTATCAAAAAGCTCTTAAGTATAAAAGTCAAGATGTGAACGTGACCAAAAAAATATACATAATATTGGTGACTCAGTAATGTCAGTTTTGTATGTGAAGGACAGTGTAATATTGCTGTTACTCTGTACTGTAATATCAGAGGTCACAGCAATAAAATTAATTTATAGCAATATTTTATTATTGCTCATGTATCAGAGTGTAGAGCTTAAACTACTTGGAGGTACCAGAGAATAATACAGATAAAGGCCTTTGGAATGTAATGCAAAAATATCTCCCTGTAGGTAACAACTAAAATACTAAAATTGGTCTTTTAATTGTTCCTACTCAGTGACAATTCAAATTGAACTCATACTATCTCAGACAGTTTTCTGTATCAAAAAAGAAAATTCAAACCCACTAAAATGTAGCCTTAATATTCTAAAAGTAACACAAGTTGATTATTTTGGTCAAGATAGAGAGGCCATTGCAGGTTCAACATAGAGTTAACACAGTTCTCATTCAATGAAATTGAATGAAATGTTATAGCCCCCTTCCCTTTATGTATTTAATCATTTATATTTTCAGTTAAAAGTACATATAAAATAGATTAAGATAATTCTGTAATTTGACATACATAGATATTTTTAAGTTTGAGAATTTAGGGAGAAAGATGAAGTATTCTTGCATACTGAATGTGTTTATATTTTTCTGCCCTTCAAACATGTTTTCGGTTTTAATACTTAAATGTGACAAGCAGTTAGTCCACCATTCAATCATGGATGATCGAGATAATAAAGTTTAAAAACAGAACACTGTGCAAGTGGGAGCGTCTTCCAGCTGCAGCTTGCTGGGCCTCCACAATAAACACAATACTTTGATGTGACTGTTGCAGGCCTCCGACTAAGAGGTACTACTTTAACAGGAAGCTAGCCAGTTTTTTTAAAAAAAGGATTGGTGTTGGGATAGCTCCTGCTGTGGTAAAAAATTTAACTGCAGTAAGTAGCAGCAGGTTTTTCCATCTTTAAAAGAGGGAGAAGAAAGGAGCTTTTGGAATGGAGACTAGAAAGAAAGCAAAAACCAGAGAAGTGAAACAATGGAGCAGATGACACGCTGCTTGATCAGTGGCCACACTTGTTGTAAATATGTTTTATAGGAAGATATCAGAACTTTGTACAGCGAAACTTTAGAAATTAAATCTGCAGGCATTCCTGAGTTAGAAAATAATGTCTCAGCTTTGGGCTCTTTACATTTCGAAAAAGGATAAATACAATTAGGCACACCAGTGAATTAATGCTGAAAATTAGAGAGAAAATGTGTTTGTTAATTTCATGATTTTAAATGTAGTTTCTGACTTTTATCCAAACCTTGAATATGATCCATTGGCAATATTTTAAATATAACATTTAGAACATTTCCTTTTTTAAAGATATATCTCATAAATTGGTATTTAAAATTATAAAAAATACTTTAAACAATCACTGTAAGAAGCAATTTTTTACATTAAAGTGTGAGTATTTTGATCTTATAATTATAAATGAGCAAAATAGTTAATGCTAATTTATTACATTTTTGAAATATACCTTAAGTAGATGCTTAAAATGAATGAAATTTAAGAAATTTCTCCTAATTTTTAAGACTGTATATCGTGTTTTTTTGCAAGACTAACTTTTTAAACTAAAATAAACTTTGACAGGAAACTGAAATTAGGAAGAAAAAATTATCTATTTATCTCCCTACTATCTATGTATCATCTGTCCATTCTATATCTCTCTGTACAAAAATCTATCTGAAATGAGAATTTAACATATGAGTTATTATCAGTATAGCCACTAGTCTTCAAATTGTTACACCTGGAGTAAACATGTATGATGAAAGATAAGATTTGCTTTAATTCAATAAACTTATACATATATATCAAGTTAAGCTTCATTTCTTAGCAGCATCTGTTTTTAGCATGGAAGTAAAGAAATAGGGATCCTCTATTTCGGCCCCAAATGATGAGTTTGTTTTTAAACAAAGTGACCCTTTTTATAATTTTTTTTTTAAGAAATGAAATAATTTCTGGAAACCTTCTTGTCAGCAGTGAGAAAAAAATGTTAGTGCATAAATCCTTTTCAATTTTTGAGCAGGAGATTTTATTCTTCTCTAATTCTGCTTAGGATCCACTTTAGTAATACTCTCTGCCTTAGATTAATTACCCCGATCTAATTCATTTAGTGGAGGACAGCTGTGGTATGTGGGTTGCCCACTGATGTATTGTGTTAAATGACGCCCATCTGTCACTGCAGCATATCAGCATGGATTCAGTGTCATCCACTTCATTGGTTCTGCTGAGATGTGAAGTACAGCTACAATGTTTATTACTGTTGTTAATTTAATATCTACACCTTTAATAACCTGACTGCTGTCACTCCCTGAACAATGATACATGATGGCCAGTGAAGAAGCAGATAGAAAGCATTAACTAGACAGCACAGCAGACCCTCAGCCACATAGTTAATTAGAACACTTTGGGGCAAAGTTGATACTGGGGTGGGGGGCTATAGCACATTCTCTTGGGAAATCCTTTATTGAGAAATAAAGTTAAAAGAACGTGCATTAAGAGCAATGTTGGCAAATTTAATCATTAATCTGTTCTCTTAACAGTCCTTTTACGAGTATCTTTTAAAGGTTCATTTCTTCAGATTGTTTTGCTCTTACTTTGTCTTCATTCTCTAAAGTTGCAATATTCTTTGATCACAAAGTTGTGATTCCTTGGGTTTGGCTGATGAAAATGTTATACACCAAACCTAACCTGTTGGGTTTAAGGTTTTCCTTCTTGACTAAACTACCTTAACCCAAAATGTTTTGTGAAGTTCCAAGGATTCCAAAGTATACATACTATTTATAACATTTGATTCTGTTTTCATCAAAAGTAATTATATATTAATATAGTTATATGACATGTATGTAAATGCTTATAAAACAAGGCAAAATAAAAATTTAAAAATATGTAACAAACGTTTAAGTAATAAATATATAAAAATGACTCTTTAAATATACAAAATTACATTAAAATGTTGATAGAATAAAAATATAAACAGGCAAATTTTGTTTTTGATACTTCTAAAATATGAGAAAAAATATTAGCGGAAGAAGCTATAATTTGATTTTTCTATTTTCTTTCAGTTCTAGTGTTTCATATTTTTCAATTAATCTGTCCTACTCATTTGTATTATATTCATATTTGAAACTTCCAAAAATCTTAATCTCTTCTCCAAAATTTCCTCTACTTCTTGCTTTGGATGAAATTTGGCTGCCCCTATTTAGAACTGCTTACATTACACTGTTTTTAAGTAAATTCTACTTTCCTCTCTCGGGATTCACATAATTAGGGTGAGAGATGAAATCCACTTCTAAGTACCATCAATACAGTTATTCTTTCACCTTCATTTACATAGAGATTTCTCTTTTAAGGCTTATGCTATTCAGATGAACTGTCTTCTACCCTTCTTCATTTCAACTCATTGGTCTTTTCCACCTATTAGGACCAAACTGTTGCAAAGTAACTTAAATGTGTTCCAGAAAAATGCTTAAGAATACAGTAGACTCTCAGTTAACTGGAACCCATGGAGATTGGTAGATGCCTGATAAATGTAGTATTATTTCTTGTTCTTTTTTTTTTGCCAGTTGATTCAGTTCCAGGTAATGAAGAATCTACTGTATTAACTGAACCAAAAACCAAGATTATCTACTATGAAAAAAAGTAAAATTTCCAGTCCCTGACATTTAAAGATAGTTATTGTTTACTCTGATGCATTTTCAAAAACTGTTCCTATATAAGTCCTTAATCTTCAGGAAGGGGCATGGAAAGGACTTCAACAAGTACAAGTTTCTGATTATTTCCATATTACACCACTGAACTATGTAAGAATTTACAAAACCCTAAGAAAAAAAAATAGATTCCAAAATTGCTAACCAAAGATTAAGATCAATAAAAAATAATTCCATGAGATTGAATGAACCGATGAGCATGGTTATAATTTTTATGATTTTTTTTGTTTGAAACATTGTTTGTTCTTTAATGTTTTGTTTTTCCAGATTTAAGGGAACTTTTTTTCTTTTCTCTTAAGATATCAGGAATTTGGTAATGTCTAAGTTTGTGAAGAAAGCAGAAGCAATTACTTTTTATTCCTACTTGGTCCCTCCAGAACTTGAAAACTCTCAGTGAGCATTCTCTTTTTTATGGCACTATAGTTATTTACATGAATTTAATAAGAATCTGCTCTCCTATTAATGGGACTCAATTAGAAACATTCGTCATAGTACCAAGGTTTGATTGGGTTTCATATTTCAGAGAGATATATACAGATTCAGATATGACCAGATAGCTATAAAGAACTAAAGTTCATAAAGTCTCTTAGAAAAAATCAGACTGGTGGTACCTTCCTTACAGGGTTCCTGGCAGCCTTACAAGGTAAGTAAGGACCTTCATTTCCTGGCAGGCCCAAGAACCTCAGGTATCTTGGGGACCTTAAGAGGAGAGTAATTTACACAATATACAGGTATTATTTAAGTAAAGTATGATCATAAGTTCTTGGCTTGGCTTCCTAGCCTTGAGAGCCTTATAGAAATCCAATCAGAGATTCCATATGAAAACTTTCAGCAAACCACACTTAAAAGAACCTGCATTGTCAATCATTATTCTTACTGTCCTTATGTAAATAAGCAGGTCAAGTTTAATGAGGCTAGATTTATTTTGCCAACAAATTAGCCTTACTTGAATTCTCTCTGTTAGAAATGGGAGTTAAGGTAGAGAGAATAAATATATTTCAATGGAAAATTACAGTGCACCCTTGTGGATATCAGCCTGTTCTTTTTCATTGTTTTTGAGATTTTGCTTTTTACCTGTTAACTGGACTGGATCCTAAATTCTTCTTATTAACTCCAATATCCACAGAATGATAAAATGTAAAAAGAAAAGTAATTGTTAGGCTGAATTAATAATAGTGGTGCTTCAATTTTCCATTTTCTCTGACCTATGAAAATAAACCTAAGCTTAATCTAAACACTTATGGAAAAACCACTTGATTAAGAGAATGAAAATCTTAGTCATAAATATGTAGAAATTAATGAGCAATCAACTATTTTATTTTTAACTAAAAATTCGTGATTTTTTTTACTGAGTACACAAACATAAGTATATTTGTATGTACTCTGTACTTCTTATTTTTTTTTTTGCTTTTTGGTGTGTGGGTGGCTCCCTGACTGGGAATCAAACCCAGGCCGCAGCGCTGACAGAGCAAACACCGAAGCCTTAAGCCACTACACCATCAGGGAACTCCCTACTCTGTACTTCTTGATATATCATGACCCCAATGAAAGCAAGTGAAAAGAGAGATTTTGTCCTTCACATTTCTACATAGAATAGAATGTCTTCTTTCAGACATCAAGGAACTCTACTGATATGTTGTTGTGCACTATAGACAAATGGATGGATTTGCTTTACTGACCTCTAGGCCTTCAATGCCTTTTTTTAGAACCAAAAAAGTAAGCAATGATAATAGAGCAAAATGAAGGATGTCAGCAGAGCCTATGTGAAAACAATCCAAACTGTTTCTGGGGCTAAAAATCCTGTGCATATCCCTGTGGATCATCTGGTATTTTGAACATGAGAAAAACTGATTGAATTTTCTCAGAATTCAATTAGAAAGTATATGTGTTGGTTTTAATTCTAATTGACCCATTTAATACATTCATGGTGTGTGTGTGTGTGTGTGTGTGTGTGTGTGTGATGTTTATATACATATCAGTTAACAATGCTGACTTGACTGAAGGCAATGTGGTATATCATAATGGTTCAATACATAAACTGTCAGTTCTAGCAAAGTCATACTTCCAGAATTTGGAGCCTGGTTCTACCATTAGCTAATTATGTGGTTATTGTTAAGCAACTAAATCTTTTTGTGCCCCAGTTTCATTATCTTAAAAATAAGGATTATTTTACTTACCTTTGAAAATAAATTTGTTGTGAAAATTCCATAAAATAGATTCTACATAACTCATGGCACAGTATCTAGTGAAGCAGTCAGCATATTTAGTATATAAAATTAATGTTAATATTATTATTATATGATATTATAACCTAATTTTCAGTTATAGTAACCCATAACAATGTCCACTGTTTTTATGAGAAAACTCACTATAGAATTTAACTTGAGGCTCCAGTAGAGTGAGTTTATTGATTCCAGAGACATTAGGGCTGGGTTTTAGGTCTACTTCTGGCACTAACTGTGATGTTGCAAGCTTTACTCAGCTGTTTGAATATGGGACATGTACCCCACCACACTACCACCATCACCAATATTTTCCAACTTTGTACGCATCTCTCAGGTATTTGTAAAATACCTAGAAAAATTTGTGTTTTCTTTCAAATCATTCAAGCTGCATACTTGCTTAATGAGACATAAGAAAGTGCAGAAAACAAGATACGAAGTAAATGTGATGATACCACCTGTGTTAAATACTTTGTGTACTGCCTCTGGTCAGGATCTTCCTAAAGTAATGAAACTCTGGGGTTAGGGAACAGGAAGCACTCTTTATAGGTAGGAGATGTCAATATTATAATCATTTGTAGGGCTAGACATAGAATCCTGCAAGTCCCGGGCATAATTTACTGAAGGGAATGTTGTAAACAGCCATGACAATACATTAACTATGGAAGCTTCTGAGACAGGCAGTTGGAATGGACCTGACTTCTTTTAGATTTCTTTAAAGTTCCAGTGAAAACAGCTCAAGTATCCTAACTATTCCTAGTTCTGAATCTATATTTCCTTACTTAATAGTAATAACAAATACCTAACACTTATTAAGCTTATTATATGCAAAAAAATTTCAAGGATTTTTATAAACACTGTTGTGTTAATTTCTCAGGATCATTTATATATTAGGTACTATGGACAATATCTAAGGACTCTAAAGCATAGAGTGACTTTTTGAATGTTACAGGCTGAGAAGGAGAAGTCATACTCCAAAGCCTGAGACCTTAACTACTATCTGATACTTCCACTGGAATACTTCACTTTTAAAATAGATAACTTTTTAGTACCAATTATGCCCAACACAATTAAGTCACCAGCAATTAAAGTGAGAAAGGAATGACTAAGAGAGAAAAAAAGAAGTAGGAAAGAAAACAAGAATACAAAGGAGCTCAAAAGATTTATTTTTTGTAATGGATGTCATCAATAATTGCCTCAGAAAGTATTCAATACAGTTGTACTCATGCCGGCCACCAGGAAAGTGGGACTGGATTGGGCATTTGAGGAATGAAGCATGGAAACAACCCTTCTAATTAAATCAATGAATTGTGGAATATCTGCCCATTCTTTACCCTTAGGGCTTATAAATTCTTAAGAAGAAGTGAAAAGGTTAGGAGCTTTCATTATAAAATACATTGGTTTTTATTTTTGTTTCAATTTAGTAGGAATGAAGTTTACACATATTTTCTCTTCAGTCTCTCTACATATAAATGTATGTTTTCAGCCTCATTCCTAAAATAAATTTGCTAAACTGTATTTACTCTGTGTTAAACAAACAATACCAAAATATAAAAATGAAAACTCTGCCTCTCTAGAGACTGTCTATGTCCAGGGGCTCCATCCAAATGGAGTAATAGATCAGTTTTAAAACAATTCTGAATTGTTTTAAAAGTACAGTTCTGATTAATATAACCAAAGAACATTTTTTTACTCACTTTTTTTCTTTTGCTTATGGTTTAGTGAAATCTATTCTTAGTAAACTGAGTTCCCTACTGTGTCCAGCCTAAAAGTCTAAAAGTTTATGAAAGCATGTAAATAATTCATAGTAAGACAAGATCTTACTTGTTTGACTATCAGTAGAATTTAGATGTGGGCTCTGCTGTATTCACGTGTACAGACTGAGCAAGCCTCCTGACGTGTCTGAAAACACTGCATTAACCATTTGCTATGTTAACTGTATATATCTCTTATGGGTGTTGCCTTTTGAGGACATATTCCAGCCTCAAAACATATATACATATACTTGGGTGGCAAAAAATGTATACACATTTTAAGCGATGTTATCTCTATATTACTTTTCAAAGTTAAATTGAACTACAGCAGCAATGTGCAATATGACATTTGCTCAAAAGATGACATTAACCAAATAGATACTAGCATTACCATACAACAGGCAGGTCAGTCAAAGAATATGGTGGAAGCACAATTATCATTGGAGAACAAGACTATCTGCCAGGGCAATGGATAAGACAAAGTGGTGGGGTCGAGTTTCCACCACATTCTCCTGACTTAACTAACACTCCTTGACTTCTACCTACGGCGGACCTTAAAAAATGTGGTGGAACATAGAAAACCAGCTACACTGGAGGTACTTTGGGAAGAAACTGAAATGGCATTAGCAATGATACAAGTGGACACTTTGGTCAGTGTTGCTCAAGCAGTAGTTTGTCATCATCAAAAATGTCTGGATGTTGATGTTAACCACTTTGCATACTTCCTGTAATTGTAGAAGTCAAACGTGACTTGCATTCATCTTTTGTTATTGGTATATATTGAGTATTACAATTTTAATACAGTTTATTTCTTAAAATATGTATGCATTTTTTGGCACCCTTTGCATATAGATCTAGTAATTTACCAAGGTAATAAAGACATATTTACAAAAAGAGCTATATAACAATATTCATAGCAACTCTCAGTAGGCAAAAATTGGGGTAACAGAAAACAGAGCAAGGTCTTGTAACAAAATATTAGATACTAATTTAAGACATATTTTTAAAATAGAATTCTACTCAACAATAAAAAGGAATGAACAATTAGTACATGCAACATTATGAATGGAAGCCACAGGCATTATGCTGAATGAAATAAACTAGACACAAAAGAGTGGAAACTATATTATTCTCACTTACAAAGTTCAAAACAGGAAAAATATATCTATGTTATAAAAATTCACAACAGCAATTACCCCTGAGGAATATGAGGTGAGGATTGTTTGACTATAAGAAGACATTCTGGGGGTGATAGAATGTTATAGTGATAGAGATGGGTGTTATACAGATTTATGCATTCATGAAAATGCAGCAACCTGTTCACTTAAAATCTATGTATTATACTGAATGCAAAATACATCTCAATAAAGTTATAAAACTAGTGTGATGGTACAAAGTGTCAGTGAGGATGAAGAACTCTGGAAATCTCACACACTGCTGGAGAGAGTACATACTGGTAGACTATATTGAAAATATATTTTTTAGTTAGAACCCAAAATTTCACTTCTAGATATATTTACCCTAAAATAAATATACACCAGAAAGTATATATATATATATATATATATATATATATATATATATATATATATGAATGTTTATAGCAACATGGTTAAATTAGCTAAAAAGTGCTATAGAACCAAATATCTATAAAGTACTATATAAATTACTATGTTTTTATACAATAGGAAAATTTACACCAGCATATGAGGGTTGTCCAGAAAAAACTCCAGCCATAAATGCCTCTATTTTTCATATTACATGGCTGGATACTTTCCAGACAGCCCTCATACAACTATAGCAAAAATATGAGATATGTTATAAATATAGTGTTCAGTGGAAGGGCATAATACAAAATCATAAATTTGCTATATTCCAATTATATAAAATACTGCAAAAATAATATAAATATGATGTATTTTTAAGAAATAAATATACAATAAATACAAGGAAATGACTATGATACAAGATTGCTGATGTTATTATAGTTTCTTGATGAATGGGTTAACAAAATGTGCTATTATCCATGTAATGGAATGTTATCAGGCAATAAAAAGGATGGAAGCACCAATACGTGCTACAACATGAACGAACCCCAAAAGCATTCAGCCAGTTACAGAGCAGTACATACTGTTCTGTGATGGTTACACAGCTTTGTAAATGTACTAAAAAAATCACTGAATTCCACATTTTAAAAGTTGAAATTTATGTTGAAATTTAGGTCATTTAAATAAAAGCTATTACAATGCAATAACCTTCAATATTTCAATTTTTCATCTCTTTCATATTGTTCTATGAAAGTTTCACTGGACCTCCCAGGCTCTTACAGGGACCACACATCAAATTTTGATCACTATTTCACCGTAGAAGCCATGGGATCCCAGAGTCTTATAGGCAACTCTTCGTTAAATTATGGCCAGATCTAATTCCAGTTGTACTGATTACGCTGAGACTGAAATTCACTTCTAGCACATATTTCTATGTCAGGATCCTCAGTTTTCAGCAACAGAAACCAGATCATGCTAATTTTCAGAGGCAAAAACCTATTACAAATATATTTTACAGCTCATATGATTTCCAGGAAGGTTGTTAAATCAGGTTTGGAGCTATGAAAATGGAAAAAAGAATCCAGCCTCAGAATAGTTCTGCTGAGGTGTCACTTCCACGGTTGCAGAGCATAAGGCCCCACCTGATGTTGAACTAATGATGCACTGTGACACCCGTGGAACCACAGCCTTAGCTGCCCAAGGAACCCAGTCCTCCTTACCATCACTCCCACCAGAGTTAGTTTCTCATATTCCCTGAGACCCACTGTCTGGTACATCAGACAAGAAACATTTTATCTCAGATTAGTGGCAAGAAACTCTGGCCAAGTCATTGTTTGCCATTTTTGGCATCCATAAATTGGGGGAATTCTCCAAATATATGAAGAGGGCTTAGATGCAGGCAAGCCCAAAAATATACCAAATGTTCATGAAAATCTACATAGTAATTTATGATGTTTGAAGATAGAAGCAAAGAGTAGAATGGTGGTTGTCAGGGGCTATGGACAGAGGGAAATAGGAGTTGCTATGCAACAGATATAAAATTTGTTATATAAATGAATAAGTTCTAGAGATCTGCATATATATACATATATAGTGTGTATAGTGTATGTGTGTATGTACATATGTGTGTATATATAGAAAGTATTTAATATTAAGAAAATTATCCTTTATGTTCTCATATAACAAAATACTCCTTATAACAAGAAATGGTTTCAATAATTATTATATAATACATATTGAGCCTAACTCATTGTTAGTAAACATTGATATGCTTTTATATGTGCGGAAATTCAGTCTTTTGATTAACCATTGAAGAGTTAGTTGATTAAATGTCAAATATTATGTAATTAATGTCAGTTGCCATAAGGGACGATTATATATATGAGAAAGTGTCCAGCCATGTAATATGAAAAATAGAGGAATTTATGGCTGAATTTTTTCCAGACAGCTCTCATACACATATATATTTTTAAACTCTGTTTGATATCTCTGTGTTTCAGTGTAAGGGAACTATCACTCACCCTTCTAAATACTACCCTTGTCTGTTAAAAAAACAAATTAATACTTCACATAGGTGCCAATTGCAGTCAATTCTAATTCAGTTTTTATGCCTTGACCTTACTCTACCTCAAAAAAATCCACATTGCCTCTGAAAATGAAGAGTTTACTACTCATAATCCAACCTATTACAGTGTTTCTGATTTCATGCGTCCTTTATTGACGAATAATTTAGATACATAGTTTGAAGGGGTAATGCCAAAACCAATTCTAAAAGGTTCACCTGCAAACATCATAGTTATTAGAATTTATATTATTTATGAGAATACATGTTATTTACTTTAAGAAACCTGCTTTACTTTTTAATCTCTTCTCTATTATAAATAACATGCAAAAGAAAAGACATAAGATCTCTAAAATACCTTCCCAATTACTTGGGAAACATACCCTTCAATTAGTAACATTTTACTTTATTATCTGACTCTTACTCTTTCATCTCCCAAATCTGAAGTAGAAATTTCAGGTCACTTCATGAAATATTTCCCATCTCTTAAAAATGTATACATTTTAGATAAACAATTTAAAGCAAGGACCCTTTGGGTCAAATCTTGAAAGCAGATGATTCCACAGGCTTAAAAGTACACACACTCACAAATACACACACGCACACACACACGCACACACACATGCATACACACACACACACACACACACACACACACACACACACTAAGGCAGTCAGAATTAAATGATATAAAAAGCTATAGGAGTGTCTGCCCTCATCTTCACACTTGGGCTGTTCAAGCCACTGGTTACACTTAAAACCATCCTATATGGATCAGTCACTCGTTGATTCTGTCATATTCCATTTCTCAAATATCTACCTTTTAGATATCAGAGTCAAATCAAATTTCTGTTTGGTTAACTCTCCAAAGAACACACCATACTATGTTTTCATGCAGCCAGTAAGCACGTACTCAGCTTTCAGCTGGTAATGAACACCCAGCAAAGGGAAAGGCACCCTTTTCCAGATCAAAGAGGTTCCAGATAACCTAGGAAGCTACTATCCAAACCATGTAACTTAGTGCAATTCATCACTCATTATCCCTTTCTTTCATTATTACTAAAATGACTATAAACTAAAATGTCTATAAACATTTCAGCTTTTAAAATACACTTTACAAATTTTATTAAAAATATTTAAACAAAAGTAGAGAAAAAGAGTTCAATAAACCCTCATATATTTACTTACAACCCAGCCCAATTTCAACAATTATTAAGATAGAGCCACAAGATATGGAGTTTGACTCACACATTTTACACGTGCACAAACTGACTAGACTGAGTATAATTTCAAATTAAAGTCTTCTCATTCTATATCCAGTGATGTTTCTTCCACAGTGCATCATTTCACAATGTTGGTATAAATAACATTGTCTTGAACTGAATGCATTTTTTTAAAAGTTTAATTGTGTAATGTATAGTTTAAAAACTAGTTGGCAAAAAATTTTTGTGATTGGCTTTGTTTCTCTGGTACATAGTACCTTTGATTTCTTAGGATTAAATATTAGTATATTGAAATAAGAAAAATTATTAAAGGTTAAGGACTATATTTTTCATTATAAATTTTCATTGCACTATAATTAAAATATGAAAAAGCTGATTAAAAACTGATTTAAAAATTAATCCCTAAATCTCTTTTTTAAGTGATTTCAGTTTTCAATTAATAAGATGAGATTTTAAGATTGCATATTACATAAAATGAGATTTGTGTTATTGTCATGGTTGTTATTGCAAATAACTTGGGTTTAGTTTACTTCAAAAATGAAAATAATCATTGACTTGCATTTTAGTAAGAGACTGGATCAGTAGGAAAGAGAAGTTATTAAGCTGTGTATTACTTACATGTAGTCACACTCTTCTGACCTTGGAAACAACATTATTTAGGTTTAAGCTAGAAAAAGGTTGAATAATCAAAAATAAAAGAGCATCTGTAAAATCAGGTCTGAAGTTCTAGGGAACATTGATGTTTTGGCAAAATGATTATCATATATGCACAGTTCACAGCGTCACTTAATTATTTCCAAAATAACTTTGTACAAGATGCCAAATTTGGCCTTTTAAAAAATCATTTGAGGAAAATAGTGTTTCAAGTTCAAAATACGTAGCAAACAAATAGTATGCATAGCCGTTTCTGTCAGAAGATATGCGTAAACACCTTCTCTTTTTTAGGGAATAAAACAGCATTAATGTTTTTAATAAATAATAGTTACAAATAGTATTTTTCAACTTTATTTATTGGGAATTTATCGATCATTTCCTATAGGAGTAGCACTGTATTAAATAAGAGAGTACATTGTTGGAGAAGAGTTTATGAAATCACTTCAGCGAGTTTACAATACGCTTATGAAGACATGATCCAAGCTTTAAGAGATCTCCTAGCTACCAAAATTTTTCTAAATAAATGTAAGTGAAAGATCAAAACTTTGGTACCAAATAGATCTAGGTATTAATAGTGAGTCTTTTGTTTATTAATTTGCATAATTATCTACAGCTAAGTTAACCACTATCGTTGTTTTCTTATTTAGAAATTGGGAATAATGATACCTATCTTTCAGCATTATTGTAAAAGTAAACATGGTTAGTATGTGTTAGTGGATATTCAATTAACACAAAATTATAGAGTAAGTATTATCACATAAATAATATGTGCAAAAGATAAATGAATTGTTTGAGGAAGTCATCTTGTGCCATAATACTGTTATATCCACACATAAAATCCAGCTGCAGAGTTTTGGATGCTTATAACAAACATCTAAAGAAATTAAATACTGTTGTTACTCTGATTTTACAGATGACAGAACTGAGTCACAAAGCTTAATGACGTGCCTTAACTTGAGTAGCTAAGGAGTAGATAGGTGGGATTTGAACCCAGAAACAAAGACAAAGAGTTTGAAACTTAATCAACACATCATACATTTAGCCTTATAATTTCAATCTTTGTCTCTATTTTCATATGGCATTTGTCCCTTTAATATTCAACTTTACCTGGCCATCTTCTGTCTGTATGCATGTGTCTGTTTTCTGTTCTGATAAGGATACCAGGTTCACACTAATCCAGGATGACTTCATATTAATTAATTACATAAGCAAAGACCCTATTTCCAAAGGCACAGTCTAAAGTCCCACATGGACCTGAATTTGGGAGGAACACTCTTCAACCCAATGCACCCTGAAAGGTACATATTCACAGGTTCTAGAGGTTAGGATGTGGACATCTTGGTGGGCTATTACTCTGTCTGCCACAAAGCCCATATGAAACTAAAAACAAAAGAAACATGTCAAGCTAGACACAAGGAATATGTAGAAACCAGACATGTTCAGAGGGAGGGTACAGATGCCAGTCAAACAAGACTAAAACAGGAGCATCAAGAGATTTGGAGAACCAGAAAACATTCTGGCAGCTGGACAGAAGACATTATTGTTAGTGGCAGAAATACACCACTGAGACAACTTGTCTAAACTGAAGTTCTCAACTGGCATAAATACCTTGGCCTAGAAAATGGTGGTTAAGTCATGCTACTGAGTTAAACTTCCTCTTTCAAAGCCCTCTTTGGCTCTCAGCTGGCCTGCGCCTATCCAAGCCTTCAAAAGGGACTTCGAAAATTTTTCAGAAGTTAAGCTGATCTAAGATATGAAATATAAGGTAGTCTGAGCATATGTAGAGAAACTTTGTTATCATCTTGCAATTCTGTTATAAATTTAAAATAAAAGTTTACTAAATATTGAAAATAATAACAATAAACTTAAGGAGTTAGACAAGAGTACAGATTTGAGAGACTTTCTACAAACTTGTATTAGTCTCATGTGTTTGGAGTACAAATTGAAGGTTTATATTATTGAATAATTTACAGGGAGGGGAAGAGGACAAAGAGATGGAGGAGAGGAAAAGAGGAGGAGAGAATGACAGAAAGAAGGAACTGAAGGGAGAAGAGATGGAGAGGATGAAGGGGAGGGGAGGTAGAGAAGCCCTGATACTAACATCATTATCGGAAAGACCACCTTGGAAGACTAAGAACTGCATCCATTCCAGCGAGACCTTTCCATGCTTTCCCCTCAGCATTCATAGCATCAGCAGCACAATTAACCTAAATAAACCTTGGGACTCATACCACCTTGTCTGATATTCCTGCCATGGGCAAAATAAATAAAAAACTAAAATCTTTCAATCATTCTTCTCCTACCCAGATTTCAGGCTCAGATCCTTTCCAGTCTGACACCTCTTGCACCCCACACTTCCATGCATTTGGGAACTGATGATCTCTCAACAGCAAAATGTTCCCACTCAGTTTTTTGAATGTTCATTTTGACTTCCTATTCTAAGCAAAACTTGGCACTCCACTGAGAGCACTACTTTCCCTGTTTAAATTAGGGAATGTTCTATCTCATTCACCCCTGGGGCTGATGGATAAGAAAGTAAATGTTCACTTTTTTCTTCTCTTAGCATTTCAATTTGAATCATTTGCTTCAAGTTAGGAAAATGGCTTTCTTTCATGGGCAGGGGACCAATTTCTAATAGTCTTTATTTATTTGCTTGCTATGCCTTCTCACATATGAAAGTCTTCCCTAATGCTCAATCAGATGAAATAATATCTTGAATCATTATCTTAGAAAACTTCATCTTAGAAATTTCCTTTTCATCCTCTCTCACTCTATTGGTTACCACCTAATGGATTTCTTTTTAGTAATATTCTGATTAGAACCATTATTAATCCGGATTTTATATTCTTTTTCATTTTGCAATTATTTTTCTCATTTTATATTACAATCTGTATTATGCATACTATTTATATGATATATCTTTGGTATGATATATAGTAATGGATATAACTACATACTATCTTATCTATACTCTTGTTCTTATCAATGTTATAGGTTTGGCTGACTACTCTAGGGCCATATTTTTTGTATTATTTTTAATTCTACTTGAGAATATTTTCATTTTTAAGCTTTATTTTTTTATGGTTTTAACCACTATAATTACATTTAATATTAATATGTTATTATTTAAGGAAGTCACCCAAATATTTGGGTATCTCCTTCCCCTAACCCTAAAGAGAGGTAAGCCCATAATGCCTGAATAAGAATCCATAGTATAGAAAATGTAAATCCACAGTAACTACAGTTCATTTAACTTAGAAATGAAAGGATAAATGAGGATTGTTTCACTGGAGAGTAAATAACTACAGTAAAACTCAAATTATAATTATATTCTTATAGCAACTATTGTTGAGCTAATCAAGATACATGCTCATTGCTACTCTGTTGTTTCCCTTAAGGCTTTTCATCTAGGTCAGGGGGTAGTAAACTAGTTATTAATTTTATCAAAATTCACACTGTATAACAAATGGCTTACTCTGTCCCCCCTGCTCTGTTTATCTTCAGATGATAGATCACTGTGTTGTTCTAGAAATGCCGAAGATAAATTTGAGAATTTTCAAACAAGTTGTAGTCTGAATGAAGAAATTACTTAAGGTTGTTTGAAATAGAATCATTTTTTACACAAATAATTAGTAGCGAGTCTTTAAAATAATTTTGGGGGGGTTCAGATTTTAGGTGAAATTTTTTTTTTGTTTTTCTTTTTCCTACAGAATAGTAGAATCAGTGTTTATAAGACTAGTGTTTCTGGGTGTTTTATCATTTTTCTACATGTGAGATACAAGAAATTTAATACATTGAGCAGAAGAGGAGCTAGCTCCTGTGTGACACCATTGCATTAAGGATATAGATGAGGAAAAGGGGAGGTATGGGTGTGTCTCTACTACTCCCCATGGGCACAAGGCAGTTCTAAGACTAAAGGCTATTTTGAGGGCAAATACTATACTTTACTTTACTTTTCTATATTGATATTATTCCATTCTTGTTGTCTCAGCTGTCTTACAACACAAAATATACTCAATAATACTGAGTATACATACTGCATTCTGATTTTCAGCACATATTTATGCTAGAATAGGAATGTAGGTAAACAGGTATAGAATCAGTTGTCTAGATCAATAAAAGAATAAATAATGACTGTGATTGAAAAACTGGTGTTGCCACTTTCCTGTAGTCTCTTAGAAAAGGTTTGCTTAGGATACTATTCCTATTTGTTAACTTTGACCAAAAAAAGATTAACACAGAGAAATGAAGCGTCTAAATTTGAGGATAAGAACAAAAGCATAGATATGGATCCGACTCTGTGTGTGGATGTTGGTGTGTGTCAAAATAGTCATGCATGTCACATTATCTTGTTTTAACATAAACTCAAAAAATATAATGAATTAATACAACATTTCTTTTAAGTTCCTGGTTCTACTTAAACCAGTTAGCTCTCTTTCCAACAATGAGTAAGTACTGGCTTGAAATACAGAATCAAAGTTTTAATTAATACATCTAGAAAATTTTCAATGTATTTTCAAATCTTAAAAAGACAAAAACTAGAAAGGAAACTTGTACTCACCCCTAATAATAAATACAGGAGCAGAATGCAAAAAGTATCTCCTTTCACCCTGCCCCCAAATAATGGGTTTTCCTCCCAGAAAAGACAAGTAGAGAATGGAATGTAATTTCCAAAATGGATCCTTTACAAAGTCACATTGTGCTGCTTAATGACACATAGCTCCTGATGAGCGTCCCAAATTACAAGGTAGTTGTTCAAATAGAATTTAAACCAATAGCTTCATTGATATGCTTCCTAAAACAAGGGGCTCTTTTAATTAGAAAAAAATCTATGCTGCTTTCTTTCCTGGCAGCATTTCTGGGGGCTCTGACTAGAGAGTTCTCACAGTCAGGCAAATGCAGGAAACACAGTGGCCTCACCTGCCACATTCTATGTATCCATAAACCTTCCGGAGGCCAGAGATCAATGAATATTTTCCCATCAGATTTTAAGTAGTCAAGTGAATGTTTTCCTGTTATTTAAAGTGCACAGAATACAATACATGTTCCTTAATTTTTCCGTTTTATTAGCCTATAGACATATGATATAAGATATTGGCTCACTTGCTGACTATTGGTTGTACTTGAGTGAGAGAACAGATAATTAGCAAATGTACTGCTCAGTATCAATTATACCTTTCACCCTTAATCAGACTTGATTATTTGTCTCTGCTCTATACAAAAATGCTGTTGATTTGCCTGCATATGTATGTTTGTGTTGGAATCATCTCCATAATCTATTTTTTGTCTACCCACAGATCTACCATCATTTGAGCCTTTTTAATGTCTGTAAATTGATAGCTCAATCATTACCTTACCCGTGCATTTTGATATAACACTAGTATCACTGACATACAATTATTGTGTCTGAAATATGCTCTTATTTCAACCTCAGTAATACAGAGATCTTGTGTATCTTTACTCAGTTTCCCTCAATGGTAGCAGCTTGCAAAATTATTATACAATCACATGACCAGGACACTGACGTTAATGCAATCCACCTATTTTACTGAGATTTTTCTTCCATTTTACTTCTACTTATATGTGTGTGCATGTGCATCTAATTCTATGCAATATCACCACATGTGTAGAGTTGTGTATTTACCACCAAACCCAAGTTACAGAACAGTTCTATCAAAACAAGAGGCCTTTATTTGCCCTTTGGTTCACCTCTCTTTCAAAACCCAACCCCACATCCAGAAGCACAGGCTATCATATTTATTTTCATAATCAACTCTATGGTCAGAACTATTGGTTTTAATACTATTACTTACAAAGTTTATTTTAAATATATTTAATATAAATTTGCATCAAATATGCACAGATTAAAAAAACAAAGTAAATTATAATTCAGGTATTATGGGGATATGGAAAATACATGAACATCAAGCAAGTTTAGGAAATTGGTGGTAATAAGAAGATGAAGGATGAACTAAGATGAGAAAACTACTTCAGTCGGAGCACATGATATACATTCAGGAGTTAGAGCAGCTGTGGATCTCATCTTTGTTGTACATAAACACATATCAGAATCACCTGAAAGACTTGTTAAAAACTAATTGCTAGACCCTATCCCCAAAGCTTCTGACTCAGTGGGTCTGAAGTGGGACCTCAGAATGTTCCTTCCTATAAAATTCCCAGGGGATGCTAAGCTGCTCATTCAGCTTTGAGGACCACCAAAATAAAGAGGAAGGCTTCTGTTGGAAGACTGGTCCTGAGAAATAGGGGTTCAAACTAAGGACGATGGCTGGATGAGGAGTCTATTTTATAGGCAATGCGGAGCCATTGCAGCTTTCAGAGCATAAGGACACAACTGAATCAGACTTTGGAAAAGAATAATGTAGTGAAAATTGAGCTAATTTATTTAAAGAACAAAAATAATACAGAAACAATGTAGGAAGAGTTAGGAAATTAAATGTGGTGGCAAAGAAGATAGTCAGATGAGAACATATAGAATGCCAGAATCCTAACCAAAGAGCAAATAAATACTCTAGTACCTAATTAGGATGCAGATTTATACTGGCCAACTCATCTTTTCTTCTATCTTAGGCCTTTTATGTCTTCCTGAGGTTTGTTTCTTCATTTCCCAAGAAGAATCTTTTCAGAAGGAAACACATAGAAACACATCAAAACACATCTTAACCTTGTTTATAATTACAACCTTAGCCTACTCCTTACATGTTGTCTAGAATGTCTGCTGAAGTTCCTAGAGAGTATAAAAACTAGGGTTTGCATCTGTGATTTGCATTATAAATATTAACTAGCTTAACTGATATTTAAGTGTCTTGAGCTAAAACTTCAAATCTTAAATTCTATAGTAGTCATTTCATTTTTCCTGCTTTTGTCTTTGTCATCTTTATCTCTGTTTTCTATTTTCTTTTTTTTTTTTTACCAAGGTTTTCAAATAGACAGGTTCTTTTATCAAAAACAATTGTAATTTTATGGGCAAACTAAATTCCAAAGGACAAAAGTTAGAGATAACACTGTCTCAGATTGTACTGAAGAAAGATTTTCAAGGAATTCTAAAACACTAATGCTTTAAAGAAGAGACAATTCATTTTGCTTTCCCTTCTAAATTCAAAGTACAACAGAAGCATCTGATCCTCTTCTGACCAAGCACTTACACATTTCATCTTGTCCAGGGTTTCTGAGAGATCAGGAACACTGCTTGGGATCCTTGATGTGCACCTAAATCAGTTACTGAGTTACATTCTGACAGAGAAAACTCTTAATTTCCCCTTGTGATATTTTTCTGAGCAAAAGTGATCAAAGAAATTAAGATTTATGAAAGCTACTTATGTCAGTGACAACAGAAAATGAATATAAATTAGACATCACTCAGCAAGAACTATATACCACAAGTGTAGAAAGCACAGGGAACCTCTTACAGAAATAAACTACACTGTCTGCCTAAGGTAGTAGTGGGTTTTTCTCTCCCCACCCCCCACCTCCATGCTTTCAAAAAATTTCAAACACAAATATCAAGCTGAAATGCCTTTTAGGAAAGCAGTGTATTATTTGGAATATTTATATAAATTTGAGAAACATCCCTCAGGTGAAGGAAGATTCAATTTTTCATAGCTCTGTGGATAAAATAAAAGGCTATCTAAAAGGCTACGACTATTGGGCATAGAAAAACTAACAGAAACTCACAAAAAAATGATTGGATTTGGAAGTTGGAGAATCTCACAAGGTTGATGGTGACTGTGGATTTCCTTAACTGATAATCTCAAATTTGATTTTAGGTTTGCAATAGGGTGGGCTTTAAATGAATTTTAAGATTTCCTTTTGATACCTCTGGTTGAGTCATGAGAAGGAGTGACTTCAGAAGAGAGGAAATAGCAGGATAACTAGTGTTAACTGATTCTGCTCAAATTCTACTATGTTCAAATACATATATGTTGGATCACACATTATGATCAAAAGCTGTTTTTTGTGTTCTTTTCATGAACCAATTAAGTTTTTTTTCAAAGAGGAAACAAATGCATTTCAGTTTTTCCTTTTTTGATCAACTAAAACTGTTTTATCTAGTAGACCCATTTCTGGGAAGTTTAGCAATTATGAAAACAAAGCACAGAATCTAGGGGTATAAAATTCGTGTAAAGACAGAAAGGGGCTAGTTCCACATTCCCATAGTTTCCCATCCTTCATCAAAGAAATGCCTTTCTGATGGGTGTGGGGTAATACCTCACTGTGGTTTTGATTTGCATTTCTCTGATGATTGATAATGTTGAGCATCTTTTCATATGTCCTCTTTTTTACCTGTATGTCTTCTTTGGAATGTCTATTCAGGTTTTCTGTCCATTTTTTAATTCGATTGTTTGGGGGTTTTTGGTGTTGAGTTGTATGAGTTCTTCATTAATTTTGAAATATTAACCCCTTATCAGATGTATCATTGGTGAAAAATAAACCTAGAGGCTATTATGCTATGTGAAATAAGTCAGACAGAGGAAGACAAATCCCATATGATCTCCCTTATATGTGGAATCTATAGAACAAAATAAACAAACAAACAATCAGAAACAAACTCATAAATATAGAGCATGAACTCATGGTAGCCAGATGGGAGGGGCATGGGGGAATGAGTGAGAAAGATGAAGGGATTAGCACAAATTGGTAGTTATGAAATAGTCATGGGGTTGTAAAGTACAGCATAGGGAATACAGTCAATCATATTGTAATAACTGTGTTTACAGTTGGGTATAATACCAGACTAATCGAGGGGGATCACTTTGTAAATTGTATAAATGTCCAACAACTATGCTATATACTTGAATATAAAATAATAATATAAAATAATGTTGAATGTCAGCTGCAATTAAAAACAAACAAACAAATAAATAAATAAATGGAAAATTTAAAATGCCTGCCATACTTGTCAAAACTTATAATTAGCTTAGATTACAAGTAAAATATAATCAGTGATCAACTCTCTTAATGTTAATTTCTTCATTTTCATTGACTTATTTTTGTTGTCTTTTACCTCCACCACTTGACTGGTATTGCTTCATGATTTTGGCGACTTTAGACTTTAATATGTGCTGGGTTTCTGACTTTAGGGTTTACTACTATGTCTATTATAGAAACAATGTCTTCCCTTTCTATTGTGGTCCTCATTTTAAAAATTATTATCATAAAAACAGCAAATTGCTTTTTATATGCTTCTCCCAATCAAGCATTAGAATTTGGAAGTAGCTGGATCTGGTCACATAGGTAGGTCTGATTTTTTATCCAGGGTTCTTTTATATTACCATACCTAAATAAATGTATAAAATCAGAATTTCAACAGGTTAATCTCCAGTGAAAAATACAGTAGTTACAAGTTTAGCTATTTGAACCACTTGCTAAGTTTGCTTGATAAGCTTAGAATTTAAATCAGGGAGTTCACTATTTTATTTGAATTTTTAAATCAGCTACCATCCACAAAATGAATAGATTACCCAGGTCGACTCCAAGGCCAGGAATATGTCTTATCCTTAGGGACTATACATGGATGGATCCTCCTTCTCAACAATTTGAATGTGGCCATTTGGACCCATCCCAAGAGCCACTACCTTAGTTTACACTTCATTAGTTTTTATTTTGGTTATCTATTGCTATATACCAAATCATCCCCAAAATGGTGACTTAAAACATCTATTGTGCTCATCAATCTGATGTTAAAGGGCTCAGCTAGTCAATCCTTTCTTGGGGTCGCATTCAATTTCAATCAGATGGTGGTGGGGGTAGGGTGTTCTTTGAAGGGTTCTTCACCAGCACTTAACCAGCACTTCCAGCGATTGGGCTGGAAAATTCCAATAGCCGTGGCTGCTTAGCCATCTCTTTCTCTATTCTCATCATGGCTCTCTTTACATGGTGGCTTCAGACTAGCCAGACTTCTTCCATGTGTACTGTTTTACAGAGAACAGATGAAACAGCAGCTTTACACTGGCCTCACTCAAAGAAAGAAAGCAGCTTTTTTTTTTCTGGCGAGCAGTAACTTTTTTTCAACTTCTCTATTTCCTGTCCCAGTAATGACTGCCCTGGAGGAAGAGGAAGTCAGAGTAAGAGTGAATGTTTGCCATCACTAGCATTCCTTTTTGTAGCCTCGGGGGACAAAATTAAAGTTTCCTAGAGTGCATGGAAGCCAAGAGATCAGGTATTTACACTGACTTTACATTCAGAATCTTAAGTAGTGTTACCCTAGGTCTTCCTTCAAGTCACAGCTCAAATGGAATTATAAGACATGAGTACAAACAGACCCAAGAAAACAGCCAGTCCACCAGCATCAAAGTCAGGCTCATTTCTGAGCTCATTTTTTTTTTTTTTCTGGCTGCCATCCTACTTTGGGTTTTCATGCTAATAAAAACAACAACAATAACAAAACAAAACAAAAAAACAGGTTAAGTGTAGCCTACTGGAAGCCTTCACTGGAGAGACTGTCTCTGTCCTCACCAGCAACTTACTACATCAAAAAGCTGCCAGCCTTCTTAAATGTCAAGCCACCTCACAAGACAGTTTTTAACATAGTTACAAGGAGAGGAGCAAGGTATTCGCTCCAGGGATGTGTGAGCTACTTCCTTTAAAAGAAGATGGAGGTTTTCAAATGAAAACAGAAGTAGATGGCATAAAGGGGCAAGGTTTTCCTCTTTGGTAGCTGACTTTAATTTCTGGGCCCTTGTTCCAAATCAACAGCAAGCAATGTATAGATCTTTTTCACTCCAGGGTTAAATTTATTTCTATGTATTTTACTATTGTTTTATGTTTTTGTAAATGGGATAATTTTCTTAATAGCTCTTTCAGGTAGCTTGATGTTAGCATATAGAAACACATTTTCGTAAGCCAGATATATTTGAGTAATGATTACTTCTATGTGTCAATTTGGCTAGGCTATACTACTCAGCTATTCAATCAAACATTATTATAGGTGCTGCTATGAAGGCATTTTATACGTGGGGTTAACATCAACACTTAGTTGGTTTCAAGTAAAGATTTTCCTTGATAGTATTGGTGGGCCTGATCTAATTAGTTGAAAGGTCTTAAGGGCAAAAGTGAGGTTTTCCTGAGAAAGTAGAAATTCTTCCTCAAGAATGCAGGCTCAGCTCCTGCCCCAGAGTCTCCAGACTGTTTGTCTATAAATTTCAAACTCACCAGCCCCACAATATCTTAAACAATTTCTTGTTTAAGTAAGTCTCTATCTCTATCTATCTATCTTTCTTGTTCTGTTTCTCTGGAGAACCTTGACTGATAGAATTAATGATAGTGTGATCATATAATTTATCATCCAAATTGGTGCACTTTTGAATGTGAAAGGAGCACTATTAATAATTATGCCAGGAAATTGGCATACACCAGACCTTCGCCAGGCAAACCATGATAAAGAGTACCCCTACAGAACATCAATCTTATCCACCTCCTAGAGCTATCATCAAAATAATCCAGTTGAGAAAAGAGGTGTTTCTGTTTTTGTTTTATTCTTAAGGGAATCTAATTAGTTAACCAAAAATATTCAGAACTAAGGTAAAGAAACAAATCACTACATAATATGGAAAGAAACCACCTATTGGCATTATAGAAAGCATTTTGACATTTTGTAAAGGTCAAAAATTTGGGATCCTACAATTATTTTACCTTTGAAAAGTAATGAATCAAAGGGTAAATCAGAATCCACCCAAATAATGGCAGATACTTAGACCTGATGGATGGTCTTAATGTACTTGGGCCATTATCCAAGTTTATTCCTCCTCATTGTAGTCATATTCAAATTTGTTATCTTTGACAAAGATAGTTTTTATATGCCTACTAACTGGCTGAGAATAAAGAACAACAATAATTTTGTGAAGCTGAATGCTGTTAGAGCTTCTATTTAATTATATGAGACTGTCAACTACAAATAACTTTGGCTATTGGGTGATATAGGTTACCATTACAAATCAGAATGTATACCTACACACACTTTGTTTTTTTGTTTTGTTTTTTTGAAAACAAGCCCTCTTATTATCTAAGTATCTTTGCTATACTGATGAAAGTTGTGGCTTGGTATATTTTATAAAACCTCTGATAGTAATACCGAAAATTTCATATATGCTATACAGTTTTAACTTGTAGAACAGCTTAAAAGAAACCTAATCTAGGATTCGGGAAAATACCAATTAATACAGTTGACCATTAAATGAAGTGAAATGGTGATACTGTGGACCTTGACTTCAAACTTGTTCTTCCTCTTATACATTCTACACTATGAAGCTTCAATGATTGATTGGAAAATAATCTCCTCTCTTTCTCATGAGAATATTTAGAAGGAAGCTTAAATACCAAAAAGGCGAAGGCAGGGGTGGGAAGAGAGAAACACATACACAGAAAAAGATAGATAGAGAAAGAGAGAGAGAGAGTTGTAGAAATTATCTAGGAAATTAAGATTATATTTTATAAGTAAATTTCAATTCAAGACTTTAATTAAATATCAAGTAATAGAAAATGTCATCAAATATATTTTATGGTGGTTCTTCTGGAATGATAGCACATTTAATTTAAAGATGGGTCAATCTTAAAAAGACACAGCTAGTGACATTTTAAAATTCTCTTATGTATTATAAATGTGTGTGTGTGCGTGTGTGTGTGTGTGTGTGTGTGTGTGTACACACACACAGTCTAATATACTCTCTCATATGCTCTCACTTGGAACTCTTATACTTAAGAAAACCGAATCCACATTTACTAAATGACTCAAAATAACACTGACAGAAGTGAAGGCATGATATAGAATGGTAATACTTTAAGATTATTGATGAAATATTACAATTTTAAGACAGTGCTCTGGTTGGTCAATAAAGTTAGCAACTGAAAAAAATTGCATCTCAAGGGACCAAATTTTAAAAAAGAAACAAAATTTTAAGACAATATTAGGCAAAAAAGAAGCTAAGGATAATTTGATTTAAATGAAATTTGATCATCCTATGAACCTACAAATGTCACTGTTTTCCTTGAAGTTTCATTTCTAATTTGTTGTTATCACTAATACAATGTCTCTAGGAACTTTGTGCATCAACTGCTTTTAAATGCTTCCAACTACATATGTTTACAATGTTCATCCATGACCCTGCAGGACAAATTAAACAACTGTAGGCTAGAGATTGTTTTTTCCTGTGACCATCCAGCTGAGGAATAAATCAAAATCTCTGAGTCTCAGCATTCTCAACTCAAAAACCAGTATTTAACTATACATTTTTTATGTCCCCAGTATTAAAAACTATGCCTAGAGAGCACCTGTGCATGTTTGTGTGTATGTGTAAATGCACAAATATTTTATATAACAGGGAACTTGTTAGTACTGAGTTTAGGTGAAGTGATTTGAAGGGAGTGATATGTCATTAAGTGTGGTAAATCACAGTGGTGTTTGTTTAATGGAAGGAAACAGCATGATATGCTAACGAGAGTAAAAAATTTACCAGTGCAAACAAATAATGTATTAAATGATGCTATATTAAATATGTCCAAGGCATATAAGCATCAAAGGAAGAATTAATTGCTGAACTTTTTAATTTTGTGGTTTTATTGTTTTGAGTAACACTATATATTTGTAATTTCATATTAGGCTTGGTTAAATTATTAAAAATATTATCTAAATTTATCTACAATTAATAAATTTGCATATACATGTACATATATGCATACACAAAAATATTTAAAAATTTTTAAAAACATTTTAGTATTAATAAAAACCATTAAGGTTAAAACACAAAGAGAGAGAGAAAGCAAAAGAGAAAAAATAACCAATAAAAAATCACTACAACAACCTAATGAAGAGTTTATAACTATAATGGGTAATGTCAATTAAATTGTGATAAAATAAAAATATTATTAAAGTTTTATAAATTAATTATCAATATTACTTATAGTATATTTGTTTTCATTTTTATATCTTAAAATGAAAACTTTGGTGACCAAGATTATTTTCTTAAAGAATCTATTAGTATATGGGGGAAAATGCATTAAAAATAAAAGGTAACATAAAGAGCCTAGTTCTCTGAAAACAGTAATAAAATAGAAAAATCGCTTCAAAGAAAATTTTTAAAAATTTAAAACCATAATTATTTTATCTTCATCACAATTATAAATGCCACACGGAGTAAAATTGATGGTACTTTTCAATAGGAGATTAAAACTTTATTATAATGCAATACATTATTTTAGATGGATTAATGATAATGGAATTGTAGTAAAAGTATTACATTACCTTAAAGAATATTAATTATTAATGTTATATGTAAAAGAAATCAGAAACAATTTGTCTAAAAACAGGGAAATCACAAAAGATAAGTTTATAGTGAACTTTTAAATAAAGATGTTTAGGTATTTCTATTTAGATGATGATAGACATATTTTATTCCTCATAAGAACATTAAATTGCTTTCAGTGGTCATATTGTTGGATAGAGAAAAACTGGCGTCTTCTTTAAGACATAAACTATGTCTTTTCTTTTTCTGTACTCATATTTACTCCTCATAACACCTAGTGCAGAGTGGACCACAAGGTTAGCACGCAATAATGTTCGAGTGAATGAATAGTACTAATGTAGCATTTACTGAGAAAAGAGATAAAAGAGTATCAAACAATGACAGAAAAGATCATCAGAAGGAAGATAGAAATTGATTAGTAGTTGCCAGAAACCATTCAATATTGTTCCCACATCAACAAAAGAGGACAAACACAGACAAAGATCAATTTTCCTTTTCACCATATATTTCTAAAGCAAACTCCACAGCACTTCCCGTCTCTAACATGGTAAATGCCTAGGGGCACTTTGGCACTGTTTCTTGTGAAGCAAATTAGCATCATTATCTATTCAGGTCCTCTCTCTGCCTGCGCTACCTAAGAGCAGCTTTATAATATACAAAAGAATGTGTGGAAAGACACATCAGGTGATACAATTGATTTCAATCTACATTAAAACACATTTTACCATGTGGGCCACATATAGCAATATATTGAACTTTCTCTTCCAATTTTCTCTTATTTACAAAGTGCTATCTCTATAACTACTTTTCTTTTTAAAGCAGAGACTCTATATTCAAGAAACTCGGTGATTTTATAAACATTACCTGATGTTAAAAATAATATTTGAACAATGCATGAGTTGCAGGGAGCAGGGATATGACTGAAGAAGAAAAAGAGAAAAGAGAAAAAAAAGAACTGGGGAACTTGCCTATGTTAAAAATTATATATACATACACACATTAATGTCCACAGCCCTCATATGTATGTACATATAATTTTTTTCAGGGCTAAACAGTAAATTCATACACTTTTATATCATGCCCACACTCTATGCAGTGCCACACACTTTGGCAGGGCTCCGATTCCTTTAGAAACATTTAATCAAGCACCTGCTCGTAAGTGCCCAGGGCATGACCTCATGAGCCCATGGAAGATACATGTAAAGATATATGCATAGATATAGACACTAGATAGAGATAGAGATAGTGATAGAGATGATAGATATATAGAGAGAAATAGAGCTAGAGCTAGAAATATGGACATACACAAATATAGGTAGATATGAAAAATAAAACAAAAGAGACATGGATAACACAACCCTTCCAAAAAAGTTACCTTTGATTGATCTTTGAGAGAAAAGTAGAATCTAGTATTTGTGACTACAGTGTCAGACACACTCTCAAACTTCTTCTTCAGTTAGACCACAAAGATTGCCTCAGTAGCAACTGACAGTGGCTATTTATTCACACACTATTAAGTGAAGCAGAGTTGAGCTTTACATAATGAAACAGATCTTAGTAGGTATTGCCATACTTGTACAAATTCTGCCTACTAGTGAGCAATAGAATGTTCATTCACTTACTCAACAAACATTTTAACTCTCATGCAAAAATTCATCCATAGCAAAATGCTCAACAGATTCTATGAGCAATACCAAAGCCAAGGCCTCCTGATAGAAAAAGAAAAGAGTGATTAAAACTACATAAATCGATAGAGTCTATGAGAAAGAGAGCATAGCACGCCTGTACTGACCTTCCGAGAGGAAGAGGGGTTTGATAGAGAGTAATAGGAATCAGAGAGGGGAAAAATAAAAGAGGCGAGTAGAGATTCCCAGACTGAAAAACAGCAGAATAAGTAGTCAATTGCTACTGGAGTGCAGAGTGGACCAGCACTTGCCTGTGGAGATAAATTGATAGAAGCATGAAGACCAGAGAGGCTGATACACTGCAGGCGAGGAATCTGCTAGATGTTTCTTTCAACAGCCATTAGATAATTCTTTCTGAGCAGATCAAATTTCACCTGAAGATGCTCAGTTAAATAAATGTAACTTACTCTAAATAAACTATTTAGACAATAGTATAAACCTATATAAGATGGATTGTATTAATTCATCTAAACATATTTATTAAATGCCTGTCATATGCCAGGAGCTGTATTCATTTAAATCAAGGGGTAAAGAAATCCAAATGACCTGCCAGTCCAGCAGTGAAGGCAGGGTGAAGCATTAGAGCAAATTTACAAAAGTGTCAGAAGAAGCAACTCATGTTTCTTAGAAACGGGTCAATTTCCCATACATAGCAGCCTAAAAGCATATGTCCCAAGAGACTAATGACTAAGGTAAGATTTTGTTTCAGGGGTGGGGGAAAGGCAAGGAAGAAGTGGAGGGGAGAGTTGACAACGTATAATTCTTCTTATCCTTTTCCAGTTCAATCACAGATAGACAACCTTTAAAACAAATGGTCTGGAGGGTATTTACTGATTTAAAGCATACTCTCATATTTTTGACATTATATGTCTTCTTTTATTCCCTGACATTCCTTCATAAATACAAATTAACACTTTGTCATTACAGGTTTTCAAGAGTACATGGACAACTCAAGAACTTTGCCTCTATGTCCCGGTCAGTGCTGGAACCTAACCTAGCATGCTTGTAACATACACTTCCAAAGCAAAAAGAAATATTTTAAAGAGAAAATCATTAGTTCAAACCCTTTGTGTTTAAATGTAACAGTATGCTTGAAACAAAGCTACCTAAGGGAAATATAGTTTTGTGTTCTTATATATGTAAATTTTAAAGAATTGTAATATTGCAAGTAAAAGGCAATATAAAATGAGTGGTCAGGATGGTACAAAAGGACAGGAGCTGTAGTCACCCCTCTGCCCTTCCCTTTTCCATCCCTTTTACTGTTTTTATGCACATTTCCCTTCAACATTTAGTTTTGCATTGTTTTGCCTCTTCTAATCCTTGTTTACAACTAGATATAGCCCTAGCCAAACACTATCAGAGAATTATGAATAGATTTGTGTATTTTCATGTACACACACACACACACACTCACACACACTTGGGTTCCATTTCTCTAAACTTCTGAAATTTTGCAATTGCTTTTCTCATCCAGTCCTGTAAGACGTGTACTTATACCAGGAGTCCTTTGTTTTCTCACTGTTCCACTTTTTGATCTGGCTATTTGTATTGAGACCACAGACTCCACCAATTGTATTCTTCACGATTGTGGCACGTTACTATCAGGAAGAGTCCACAGACTAAATTTAAGCAAACCACCTTCCCTATTCAGCTGTGCCACTTACTGACCAGGACAACGGCGAAAGCTCTAAGCTTCCAGTTGCTTTTTTTTTGTGGGGTGGGGGTGGCAGTTCCCTGGCTGGGAATCGAACCCAGGCTGCGGTGCTGAGAGCACCGAAGCCTAGCCACTACACCACCAGGGAACTCCCACAAGCTTTCGCTTTCTAACCATAAAGACTAAGGATACTAGTCCTTACTTCTTATATTTGTTACACATAAAAAATTAATTCGGAGAATGTATAAAATGTAGCAATTAATGCATAGTTCCTATTAAACATTAGTTATCTTTATCATCACCATGATGATCATCATCACCATCATCACCTTAATCATTTTCATTGAAAATTTAAGAAAATCAAAACTTGAGCAGTTCTGACTCCCACGGAGTTATTTTGCCCTTTATCTCTCTGTCATGGCATTTTTTTTAAATTCCTTCGACCATTCATACAAAATTTGTTCTATAAGTCTATGGTTCTTAAATTGTGTGTCAAAATACCCCCAAGGAGCGGCAGAAAGCTCATAAAGGCATTCTGAGATATTTGTGTTTTCAAGAGGAACAGAAACGGCCAGCTCGTGATTGCAGTGTTTCTTTCAATGGCTTCACTTCTTTTCAAAGGTTCGATTTTACCAGGTTCTGTCTTAAAGGCAAGCACAGTGAGAAAATGGATGTGGAAAAGGAAATAAAGATTGAGGTCTCCAATCTACATCCAAGTTCTGAGGAGTTGTGCATTGCCCACCAGGAATACACATCCTGTAATCGATAATTCTATTTTAAAGAGTAATAGAAATATTATTTTCTTCTTTCACTTTATATATATTAACTTTTCAAACCACAACTAAATTACTATAACATAAATATGTATTAAGATGCTTGGAACTAATGCTCAAAAAGAACTCTTACATATTGTTTTGTTTTGTTGTTTTGTTTTGTTTTGTTTATTGACCTTGGGGGTTTGATGGGAAAAATATAACTGTGGGTGTCATGAACAAAAAAAAATTGGGATTCCTGCTAAAAGAGGTTCTTAATCTTGGCTGATTATTAGCACCATGTGGAGCAGTTACATACAAATTAAACCTCACCAGTGGGATTCTCCTATACCTGACGATTGAGAACTACCACCACGAATAATCTGTTCACTATATAACAAAACTTGAAAAAAAAAAAAAACCTTTAAGAAATAAATCCTTATTCCAAAGTCAGGTCTATCAAGATTACAATTTCATGAAATCTTAAAACGAACTTCTCTTCAATGCTTACTCCCCAATTCCCCGCTTCTATTTTGACTGCTTTTTATCTCTATTAAAGATCAATATTATGTTAAAATAGACTTTTATCTTTAAGGGAAAAGCAGATCCTTTAGAACACAAACTCCCAAAGTTTAATAATTTTTCTCCAGAAGAACGTGTTAAAACACTGATTCTGATCCCCCTTTCTCAGAGATTCTCATGTAGGTGGTATTAGGAATACATATTAGAAAGTCTGGAGAAGGAACTACATGGAAGCAATGACCAAGAGTGTTGGGAGCCATGCAGGCTGGCTTTAGGGAAGCATGACTTGTTTTACTTCTGCAATCTGGAGGGTGTATACTGCTCACTGAGGAATCTGGTTGATAAGGCCAGTTCCTTGGGAAACTCTAAAGAAAGAAGATTATCTGGGTAATTGGAAGAATGGCCTTGGGAAACTGACTCTCTCTCTCATTTACTCTGGCCTTCAAGTTAATTGGTAGAGAGCCAGGAATGGTTTATGATCTGTCTTTGCGTGAGAGAATACAAACGTGTTTCTGCTGTACTGCACTGTGCTATAGCTATATATTGGTGTGGAAAAATAAACTCGGGGCTGGTTGCTAAGAATGCTTCCAGTCCTCCCGGACCCTCTTTGTCTCTTTCTTTCTTTGTTTCCTTAAACCTCGCCCCCCACTTCAGGTACTGTTCACTGGAACGCCGAGGCAGGACCCCGGTGGAGGAGAAGAAACTACATGGAAGCAATGACCAAGAGCTCCCCAAGAACTTGAAAATAAGAAGTACTTCTGAACATTAAACTATAAAATCAGGTATAACAGATCAGAAAAAATATATAAAAGTCATTTCTAGGTTCAAAAGATTAAGCTATGATTAATCTGATATGTTTAATATGTTTATAGAAAATATTCCTCAGAATAATGTTTTAGTAGTGGAAACTTATAAGGTGGTATCTGAAAAGTAGGCCTTGCAGGGGTGTGACCAAGCAAGGTGGTGCTGGCTTGTGAGAGCTGAGTTGTGTGCGTCTCTTCCCAGGTGCACATTTATGATAATGATAGATTGAACTTGGCTGTGGTGAAAATATACACACTACAGAAACTGGCAAACATCACAAAGTAGGGTAGTTTTTCCGAAAGAGCCATTTGTTAAACATGTATCAGCAGACCACTGGATATTGGGAAAATCTCCCAAAACATAATTAAGAAAAGAAATTTCCCCACCAGGCAATATGAAAAAAATATGTATCAACCAAAGGTATTTATGCCTGTGGAGACAAATGTAAATCTACATATAAAAGTATGAAGATCTTCACTATTCATAACGTATGAGTATAAATAATTTCTTTGGCTCTGTTTTCATAATTCTGATAATTCAGCTTCACATTCAAATGAGTATAATTGAGATAGATACTATTTTAATTTACAGTAGAGTGAGAATTTAGTAATCATTATTTTCAATTTAAGTCCACGAAGTCCTGGGCACTGACACTATTAAGTTTCTATAGAGAATGGCTCAATGCTTCAAGTTGTCATATAATGGTATGTCCTAACCAGGCAGTTGGCCTTCTCTGAAGACACATTAGCCTCAACACGTAATGGAGAAGCAACCCATCTAGGATATTTAGAGAGCAGTAATTCCTTAGAATAGACCAACTGCACTAGACCCACTTTACAAAAGGGGTCAGAAATTAATAATGCCATAAATTTTTCCTTTACCACATAATATCCATTTCAGACAAATTCATATTTAAAAAGCAACTCTTCTTTTTCTGGCTGTTCTTGAGTTACTCACAGGCAAAGGAAACACAGCTATGTGCCTTCAACCACTCTTTACCCAAACAGTGAAAACACCGTCAGCAGAAGAAAATCCCTATGAGCACAAATCCTCTCGGTGCTTGACCATCCTGGTTGATGACTTACAAATTTAGATACTTGAAATTATCAGATCAGCTCTACAAATATCTGAGGTACAAAATACCTACCCTGAAGGAGCAAAACAACATCATTTGTCTACTTATTATTTCATCCTAGGGGTTCTACTGATTTGCTAAAGAAATTTGAAGCTGGAACTCCTGATGATTATCAGATTTATCATGTTCATTAGAAGAGATTACTAGTAAAGATTTTTTTTTTAGAAAGAAAACCCATTATAAATTGGGTTTTATAATAATGTATGATTGTGTTTCCAAAGATGACCTCTGGCGTGTATCTATAGATCCATACGGATGGTTTCTCAGGCCTAATGATTTACCGTCATTGAGACAAATGAAAAAATAATCCTGTAAAATTGTAATTACTTACTACTTCTTAATCTAGATAGGTTTTTAATGATAATGCTTTAGGAAGCTATAGTCTTCTCTTTCTAATGCACTATCTCAAGACAACCTACTATTATACAACAGCAAATGAACAAAAATGATTAGTGTGATACATAGAGTGTCTGAATAAATGGAGCATTTTCATGAAAACTATTAAACTGATGAATTAGATTAAAATGTCACTACCATTAAACTCTCTTTAATAAATGTCAAATAAATACTTTAACAGTACTCTACAGCCTCATAACTGTTACTGTATCTGTCAGGAAAGGCATTACCAATTGTTTTGCATTGTATGTATTCTAACTAATAAAAATATTTACTTTCCTTGCGTGATTGTAATTTTCACCCCTACTGATGAAACTGAATTTTGAACACTTTTAGGCTTGAGCAGGAGAACTTTGAGACCAGGTTAAAATCATTCCCTACTTTACAGCCACTATCTGCATATTATTGTTCTTTTATAGACCCCTTCAAGACATACAAATACACAAACATGTCTTGAGTATTTTTTCAGTACTCTAGAGAATGTATGAGTGATCAATATCTCAAATTCTCACAATATTCAATGTACGTAGTAATGTTTTATTCTCAGCCCTTCAAGCAAATGGCAGTAATTTTGTTCACTGAGCCAGAGCTAAAACCTCAGCAATGCTTTATAAGAATAAAATTGTTAAGTGTAGGAAGAGGACAATCTGCTTTAAAGGTTAAAGAAATGTGTGTTTCAGTAGAAGTAGCTGATTGGTTATGCTGGGGAGAAAGAAACTTTCCTCTACTCTCAATGTTCTTTAGGCTTATCTAAAATCAAACAGATGTCTTAGCACTAAAAAATGACCAAATTTAATACATACATATGTACAGGAACCCTGTATACACGAAAGAGTTAGAGACCACACATGCATGAGAGGTTCAGACATAAAAAGGGGAAATGGGTATAAGACATTCTGAGCTAGTAATGCACCTTGGGGCTTCAGGAGGCAATGGCAGGGAAAGCATATGTTCAGTAATTACTAGTTTATTCTAACATATACATAGGTGAAACATCATTTCTCATTTTAAAACTTATCATGAGCCAGGCTCCTAATTTAAATTCTTCTAGATAGTTAAGGGGAAGAGCAGAAGTTTTTCTTGATGTCACAAGGGTCTCAGTTGCCTTTAGCTAAAAATAATTTGCATACCACTGACACACACCTTGGAGTGACTCATTCTGAACTTGTAAAGTTGTTGGAACTATAGAATGTAAAGACAAAGTAGATTTGTGTTATTTAAATAATGAGATATCAACATGCATCCAGTGTTATATCTGAGAGGGTGGTGTTAAAATCTCCTACTATAATTGTGAGTTTTGTCTAACCACTTCTTAGTTTTATCAGTTTGTAAAAATATTAAAAAATGGGTTTCATTAAGTAAGTGTAGTGTCTAATCAAGGTTAGATTAATAGACTAACAGAAAACAGAAAAATGTCTAAAAACACAATCAACTATCCATGGGAAACTGAAATTCAAAACAAAAATAGTATAGCAAATTACTGGAGTCAAATGTTAACTGCAATAGCATATGATTGGGAGAAAATTATTCATCCATGTAGGTGAAAAGTATTAGGACATATACCATATATAACATCCCCCAAGAAGTAAAAGCTTTAAATATAAAAATTGAAATATTTCGGAAAAAATACAGTAGGATTTATTTATAACTTTGTTGAAAGTTTCTTAAACATGACACAAAAACACCTTATAAAGTAAATGTTAATTTTACTTACATAAAATTAAAAATTTTCTGATTTAAAGAAGCATTAGAAACAAAAAAAATACATCTATAGACTAGAGGACTATTTGACCTATGCAAAACTAAAGAGTAATATCCATAATATATAAAGGATTCTTACTAATCAATAAGGAAAAAAAACAATGAAATAGAACAATGGGCAAAGTTAAACACATTACAAAACATCAATAGAAAGCATACATTTAAAATATGTTTAAACTTTCCTACTTGTCAGGGAAACGTAAATCAAACAATCATGAAATACCATTTAATAACTATCAGATAGGCAAAAATTTTAGTCTGATACTACCAAGCTTTGTCAAGGCTGGAGAGTACCAGTAAATCTCATACAGTGCTTAAGAGTGTATTGCTCTTTTGGTGCAAGCATTTTGGAGAGCAATTTTGAAATACCTAGTAAAGATGACTATATACATTCCCTACACCCCCAAAATCCTACCTCTCAATAAATACCCTATGTTCCTGGTCCTAAAGAAATGCTTGCCCATATACACCATAGTCAAAACAGAAGCAGATTCATTGTAGCATCATCTATAAGAGAGAAACATAGAAACTGACATTTTCATGAAAAGAAAATGGAGAAATTATTTGTGATCTAGTCATAGATGATATAATGCAAGTAAATGTAAATAAAGTACAGGTATCAGCATGACAAAATGTAATAAATATGTTTATTTAAATATCAAAAGGATACAGTTGCATACCCTTAATTTATATAAAATTTCAACTCATGCTGCCCTGCGACCAGCACAGAGAGAACGGAACCAGAGGGGAGACGATAAGGAATTAAGAAAAACACACAGACACACACACAGACATAACAGATAGCAAAACTGGGATTGGGTGAGTCCCTGTGCTCTGATGGAGACACAGAGACCCTTCTGGTCTGCAATGGGTTTATTTTATATCCCAAGAACAACAGGGGCTGTAACTTCTTAATTGCAAAACAATATTGTGAACCCCCCTCCTTTCGTTCTGTTTACGATTCCTCTGCCTCCCAGGCAATGTTGCTTTCCTCGTTCCCCTTAGCCAGCCAGAAACCACATCCTGAGCAGTGTCCTTGTTCACCAAGACCCGCAAGACCCCCGAACCTCAGATTCCAAGTACACAGGTAGCCTTGCTAAACCCGTTTTCTTTCAATAGACCTGGCCTCTGGCTCAAACGCTGCCCACATCATGCAATAGCTATCTATTGTTTGTAGAGACGTTTTATACTTTAAGCATATATGCATGCATGGATATGATAATCATCAAAATAATAATGGTTTCTAAATGTAGGAAGGTTAAAGTAGAAATAGGAAAAACATTCTATAATATTTTTCTTAAAAAGTAATTAAAACAATAGAAATTATGTCAAGTAGTAAATATTTGAAAAATTGGATTATAGGTACACAGGAATTCATTATGCAATGTGTGTATAATTTCCCTTTGTACTTAAATGTTTCACTAAAAATTTCACATAAATAAAAGATTAAATTAATTCCATTTCAGTAAGGACAGGTTGAATAATTCGGGCCCACCCTCTTGAATACTTTTTGTAGTAACTGGAAAGCTAAAAGAAAAGTGAGGTTTGTATATTGCTGGTCAAAATCTAGGGGACAACAGTACTCAGGAAGGGGAAGTTTGGGTATTCTTTTTCCGAGAAGGTATTTACTGATATGGCTGAGAGGTTGAACAACAAACAGTTTTATTAATCTTAAAATTTTTTATATAAATATATTCCAAATTTACATAAAATTTTCAATATATACCCTTTTGTTAATATTTTACAGTATATGTATATATAAAGGGCTGTCCAGAAAAAATCCAGTCATAAGTGCCTCTATTTTTCATATTACATGGCTGGATACTTTCTGGACAGCCCTCACACATACTTAGTTTTATTTTTCTGAAATATTTGCATGCAAATATATGAAATTTTATCACTAAATACTTTAGTGTATCTTTCCTAAGAATATGGATATTCTCTTAGATAATGGTAGTATACTTAACAATTTCAGTATATCTAACATTGATAGATTGACCTAATAATGTCATTTATAACATTTCCCCACTCCAATACAGTATTCTATCTAAGGTCAGCTATGTCAATTAGTTGCCAGATCTCCTTAGGCTTTTTTAATATGGTACATTTTCATAGCTTTTCCTAATTATGATTTTAATATATTTTACTAATACAGTAATTTCCCTCTCTTATTAAAGAGAACTATCCTCATTTTTTAAATTTCCTAATTACATTCTCAATGAAAACACATCATAAGCAGTTTAGTGTCCTCTTTAGGGTATTACACCTGAAAGCACATGATGGTCTCTCATTCACATGTCCCTCATTGGTAGCATTAATTTTGCTCACTCAGTGAAAGTGAGGTCTAATTTCTCCACTGTATAATGTTTACATTCTCTTGTAATGAATGTACAATCTGACATTTATACAAGACAAAAATTCTGTTACTTATTAAGTTTACCTCCTAAGTTTAACATGCATGGATGATTCTTGCTTGATCCAATCTTTACTGTGATACTGTAAAAAATATTGATATTTTAACTTCAGTACTCTTTCCATATTTACCAAATAGCTGTAAGCAACAGCCCAAATTTATTCATTGTAAATTAATTACTTACTTACTATATATTCATTGTTGATATAGAATCATGAATTTCTAATTTGCAATAATTTATAATTCACTTTTGTATTTCATTATTTTGGTGCTTAAATTATCCCAATATTTTGTCAGTGGGAGCCACTTCAAGGTGGAGTCTATTTTTTTGAAAGGTCCCCACCATTTTTTTGAGCAATTTCTTACTTTGCTACATAACAGTATATTCCAAGTTTATTATGTATCTTTCTTGTGCCAGCCTTAGAATCAGCCATTTCCCTGAGGATTATTGGTTTGAGCAACATTTTCAACTATCTTAGGGGACAAGAATTACAGAGCCTGGAACCCAGAACTTAGTTAGAGAAGATTGTTCTACTTAAATGCTTCACTTTGGATGAGAGCTTTAAAGACTGTGCCCTGAAGACTAAGAGTAAACTAAAACTTTCTTTGAACTCAACTTCAAATCATCTAATTCTCTCAAATTAGAATAAGTGTGCTGGTAACTTAACTCCCTTTCAGAATTACACACACAAAACCTATCTGAAGAAACATAATAATAATTACTTCCCAAAACAATTTTAATAATACATCTGAAACACAATTAAAAATAACTTGGAGCATAATGAGAGAGGATAACAGGAATAATATTAAAGAGACACAACAGACAATAGGAAAAGATACATAGGGGTTGAAAGTATTGCCGTTATTTAATTTTATTTTTTTAATTTTTAAATTTATTGGGGTGATATTAGTTAGTAAAAATTACATAGGCTCCAGCTATACAATTCTACAGTATATGACATGTGTCTAGTTTAGAAAACTTACTATTGTATACATGCAAACCCTCCACAAACTGATCTAGAATATAAAATAATAATATCCCATTAATCTTCAACTTAAAAAAGAGATTATAAAATTTATACCTAAATGTAAGAGTCAAGAATAGACTAGCAATCCTGTATTAAATTTTTAAAAGTTGCTAAGGGAGTAAATTTTAAAAGCTCTCATTACAAGAAAAATATTTGTAATTAAGCATGGTGATAGAGATTAGTGAGATTTGTTGTGGTGATCATTTCACAATACATACAAATATTAAATCATTATGTTGTATACCTGACACTAGTATAATGTTACAAGTCAATTATATCTCAGGAAGAAAAGAATAGACTAGCACTCTTGAAGAAGAAAGAAAAGTAGAAGGACTTATTTTATCAGATATCAAGACTTTTGCGTCCATAGTTAGGAATATGTAGTATTGGTACAATATTATACAAGTATATCAATGGAGTAAAATGAAGTGGCCAGACACAGGTAAATGAAGACATCATTTATAATAACAATGATACTTTATAAGAGAGGTAAGGTAAGCTATTTTGCTAAATGGTGCAGGCTAAATTGGGTCTCCATATTAAAACAATGTGGAATTTGTCTCTTACAGACAACCAGACACGATAAATTCTAGGTTGATTATAGATTATAATAAAAAAGGTAAAATAATTGCAAAAGGTAAAATAATTGCTTTTTGCTTAATTATTTATTTTGTTTTCTAGATTCCATGTATGGTATCTGTATTTCTTTATCTGACCTATTTCACTTAGTGTAACACCATCTAGGTCATCCATGTTGTTGCAGTGGGAAATTTTCATTCTTATTTATGGCTGAGTAATATTCCATTGTATATATGTATTACTTCTTCCTCCATGCAGCTTTCAAAAATGACAAAAGATAATGTTTTTATGACTACCATGTTAAGAAGAAATTTCTTCAATAGGTCACAGGAAGTAATAACCACAAAGATAAAAGATTGATTAATTCCACAATATTCAAATAAAAAATAATGTTCACCAAAATTTAATCCCAGACAACAAAAAGCTAAAGGAGTTCATCACCACCAAACCAATATTATGAGAAATGTTAAAGGGATTTCTAAGAAGAAAGAAGAAAGAAGAAAGAGAAGGCAAAGGAGGAGGAAGAAGAAGAAAATAATGATAAAAATATGAATAATAAAATGGCAAAAACTACATATTGATCAATAATTACTTTCAATGTAAATTACATGCTCCAATTAAAAGAAATAAGGTAGGTGGATAGATAAGAAAACAAGACCCTTACAAATGGTGCCTATAAGAGACTCACTTTAGATTGATAGACACAAATTGAAAGTAAAGAGATCATAAAATATATTTCATGAAAATGGAAATTTAAAAAAATGCAGTAGCAATAGCAATACCAGACAAAATAGACTTTAAAACATAGGCTATAACAAGAAACAAAGAAGAACCCAGTAATCCTACTTCTGAGTATTTATCCAAAGAAACTTGAAACACTAATTCAAAAAGACATATACACCTCTATATTCATTGCAGCATTATTTACAATAGCCAAGATATGGAAGTAACCTAATCAAGAAATGAATGGATAAAAAAGAAGTGGTACATACAAGGTCAGACAATGAATTTTTTCAACCAATCCTAGAAAAAGTGCTACATATCTCACTGATGAATATTACAAATGCCAGCACCTAGTCCAACCTTCAAAGCAATTTTGGAACTCTTTTCCTGGAATGGCCATCAGAGCTGTCGTCATGCCCAAAATCTGACAATTAAGTTTGCAAACTTGCCATTGTGCATTTGCAGTGACAGCACTGCACAAACAATTAGGTAAGGTGTCATAACATAGGCACTGACATCAGTGTACAGTTTCCCAAGGGAAATACTTTGAAGGTGATGGTGGTGATATTCAGCAATGAGGTATGTAGCACTTTTTCTAAGATCAATCCAAGAAATTCATTGTCCGACCTTGTAAATACAATAAAAAGAATGAATCTTGCCATCTACAAAATGAATGTTACTAAAGAGTACTATCCTAAGTGAAATAAGTCAGACAGAGAAAGACAAATACCATATGATTGCTCCTATATGTGGAATCTAAGAAACAAAATAAATAAACTAAACAGAAACAAATGCATATATACAGAGAACACATTAATGAATGACACAAGGAAGAGGGGTTGAGGAGCTAACTAAAAAAGGGGAAGAGATTAAGAAGCACAAATTGGGAGTTCCCCAGTGGTGTAGTGACTTAAGGCTTCGGCGCTGGCGCTGTCAGCGCTGTGGCCTGGGTTCGATTCCCAGCCAGGGAACAACCCACATACAAAAAAAAAAAAAAAAAAAAAAAAAAAAAAAAAAAAAAAAAAAAAAAAAAAGGAAGCACAAATTGGTATAATAGTTAGAAAATAGTCCTGGGTATTTACAATGTAGCACAGGAAATATAATCAACAATATTATAATAATGTATGATGTCAGATGGGTACTAGATTTATTGAGGTGATCACACTGTTAGTTATATAAATGTCTAATCACTATATTGTATACTTGAAACTAATATAATATTGTTTATCAACCATAATTTAAAAATAAAATATTATTTAAAAATAAAAAATTTTAAACTAAAAAGTAAGACATAGTTAAGTGAGTTAAAGATAAGTTACAAACTTGAGGAAGATATTTATGATATATGTATTTAAAAAATTATTATATTTAGAAAACTCCTTAAAATTAATATGAAAGAAATGGATATAAGCCTTGAACACATAGTTCAAAAGAGGGGATTATCAAGTGACCTGCAAACCCATGGAAAGTATTTGAACTAATTAATAATGAAGGAAATAAAAATTAGAACTATTATGAGATATATATTACATGCTCAAGAATAGATAAAATAAATAAATATTAACTGACCATACCAAAGATGTGGAGGTATTAAACTTGTACACTGCTAGTAGTGGTTTATAATGGTATAAGCACTTTGGAAAATATTTTGGTACTTACAAAGTTAATACATTTCTTTGACTTAGTAATTAGACTCCTAACTAATTGCATGCAAGTTTTTCCCAAATAAAATGTTCATGTATTAAGAATGCCAGAGATACATTATTCAGTTTCAAAAGTTGAAGCAACACAATATCCATTAATGGTAGAATAAATTATGGTATATTAATACAATGGATTACAAGACAATAATCATATGAAAGAATTATATACATCTATATAAATTAACTTGGTTAAATCTCAAAAACATAATTTTGAAGAACACAATAACACAGTTTTCTTTATATAAAATTTTTAAAAAATACTGCTGCAAGTTATACATAAAACTGTGTGTGTACTGTATTAATATTGTAGTACTCAATATATACTGATAACAAGATGAGCACAAGTCATGTATGACTTCTGAAATTATGAGAGGTGCTCAACATAGTTACCATTAGTATCCAAATTCTTCTGATTATGGCAAACTGACTTCTGATTATGGCAAGCTACTTCTTGAGCAACATTGACCAAAGTGTCTACTTACATCACTGCACATGCCATTTCAATTTCTTCCTGAAGTACCATTGGTGTAGCTGATTTTCTATGGCACACCACATTCTTTAAGTTCCTCCACTGGTAGAAGTCAAGGCATGTTAAGTCAGGAGAAGGTGGGAGAAACTCAAACAACATTCTCAAATACCAATTTAAAATGGTCTTGTGCTTCTCAAATGACAACTGTACTTCTGCCATTTTCTTTGATTGTCCTATTTGTTATGTGGTGACACTAGCATTCACTTGATTAATGCCATCTTTTGAGTGAACATCTTACTGCACATTGCTACTGTCATTCAATTCAACTTTGAAAAGCAATACATAAACATCTCTTAAATGTGTATTCATTCTTTTGGCACCTCCGGTATATATGAGTTCTGTCCAAAAAATATCGAGCCATAAATGCCTCTATTACATGGCTGAATTTTTTGCTGATAGCCCTCATCTATATATGGAAGCAATTGCCAATACTATTGGAATAGTGGCTACTTTGCAAGGGAGAAACTATCTAGTTATTGAGAAAAGGTAATATTCTATTTCTTGACATGGTAAAAGTTATATTGGTTTATGCTTTAATAGAAATTACGATGTATATCTTTCCTATTTGCACTTACCTAATTTTTTCTTGTAGTTCATAATTAGAAGGTTGAAATTAAAAGATGGTATAAAAAAAGTATTTATCTCTTTCTGCTATATTCTATGTATCCAGTGGGAAATTACTTACCAACCAAGAGGGCATTTGATTAAAATCTCTAATTCTTTTCTAGAACAATCATTCCTTGTTTTTCAACAATACTGCCTACATTCTGTGAAAAGCAAATCTCAGATGATTTCTATAACACCTAGGACAAAACTAACCTGTGTCTCTTTAGAGTCTTTATTATAAAATCAGAAACTGGAAAGTGGCTAGAAATGTGACCAGAAAAGCAAATAGGTATTAGATTGTAAAAGTTTTCTTATTTTGCCAAATATATAAGGACAAATACTATTTTCATTTTTCTCACATTTCATCACTGGAATATACCAAATATTACGAAAGAAAAGAATGAACAAATACCTTGGACTTTAAAAGTAATGAATTTCATCAAATTATCTCAATGGGAATCTAGCAAATAAGAAAATAAGAAAATAGATATAAAGGCACCTGCCATGATGCATGCTATACAGTACACACAATGATTATTGTTTTTTTAAAATAACTTTAAGTCTTTGAGCAAGTTATGTCCTTTAGGCATGACTCAAACTTTAGTAGAAATGTGAAGACACTGAAGGGAGGACGAGATGACGACTGGAGAGGAGGGCCCTAAAGCCTTTCCCAGAAAACACAATTGAACAGCCACCCAGGAGCCAAGAAAGAGGACCCTAGGTGACAAAAAATGGCAGCTGAGACATCCATGCATTGCAAGTAAACACCTAAGGTTTGGAGAGAAAGGGGCGAGCAGGAGAGAGGGGAGGGAGCAAAGACGGATTGCAACAGGACCCGATCACGGCTGACTGCAGTGCATGGGAGGGGAGAAGCCAGGAGGCGACAAGAAGAGAAGCCCTAACAAAGCGGCAGAACAGTGGGAGTCCGTTGGGGAGGTGGGCTGGGGAGCTGGAATTTGGAGCAGCAAGTTGGGGACACACCTTGGGAGCCAGGCTCTGGAACTCTTGAGTGGTAGCAGGGCTGAGCGAGGACTCTGAAATGCAGAGAGACATCTTGGCTCTAGGCTCCTTTGGGACTCACAGCGCAGGCGCGCACAACTCCTGCACAGGCGCGCACGACTCACGCATAGGCGCGCAAGACTCCTGCACAGGGCTGCGGTTCCTGGTCCCGGCCTGCTGCCGGGGTGTGCCGGCTGCCGCGCAGGCAGTGCAGAGCCCCTACACAGACAGGGCTGCGGCTCCCATTCTGGCCAGCTGTGGAGGCGGACCGGCTGCCAGCGCAGCATGCGCAGCTCCTGCACGGGGTTGTGGCTCCCGTTCCCGGTCTGCTGCAGAGGCGGGCCGGTTGCTGGCACAGCGTGCGTGGCTCCTGTGCAGGGCTGTGGCTCCCATTCCAGGCCTGCTATGGAGGCGGGCTGGCTGTCTTCCTACCGCGGGGTCAGACCCACAGCTTTGGACTTGTGTGCATGCCTGCTCGTGCGCCCCTGGGTCCTAAAAGCAGTGCGAGCCCACAGACTCTGTCCCAACATTTGGCCACGAAAGCAGGCTAGGAAGAAAGGCGAATTTGATAGCATTTGCTCCAGCCAGCAGGAGCAGCCTTGGCCTGCATCACCCAGCTTCCCCAGCATAGGGCAGAAGGTGGACCTGTCCCAGAGTGCCTTTTGTTGGCCTCTCACCTTTCCTACAACCTTCCCAACCAACTAACTAACTACCGGAAGCGGAGGGACCATGATAGATGCCCACTGCCTCCAAACGTAGCAGGAGACCAGACATAAGAAATAAACAACCCCAATCTCTCCTAAAACTTCCCCCCCCCCCCAGTACCACCTCATGTCTGCCCTACAGCAAGACACCACAAAAGTACCAATCTGGGATCCTGGGCACTACTGAACATAACGCCCTCATGTCAAAGAGGAAGAACCCAGCAGAAAGGATGAATTCCTTAAAAACTAAAACTCCTCAAAAAGAACAGGAAATTTATCAAGACAGCTTCTTAGACCTAGAAGTTTCCGAATTAAGTGACAGAAAATTTAAAGTAGCCATTCTAAAGACTGTGAGAGAAATGAAAACATGCTGGCAGAGCACCATGGCTGACATAAACAACATAAGAAAGGACATGAATGACATAAAAAAGGAACTTCATGAACAAAAGGAACAATTTAACAAAGAAATTCAAAGCATAATGAAGATTGAGATGGAAATGCGAGAGATAAATAATACAATAAAAGAAGTGAGAAACGAAATAATTGCCATAGGAAACAGAGCCAACCAGATGGAGGAAAGAATAAGTAATATCGAAGATCAGAACATGGAAACAGCTCAGAAAGAGGAAGAGAGGGAATATAGAACCAAAAGGACTGAAAGAATGCTACAAGAACTATCTGACTCCATGAGACAAAACAACATCAGGAAAATAGGAATAGAAGAAGGGGTAGAGCATTCTACAGAGAACATACTCAAACAAATAGTAGATGAGAACTTTCCAAACCTATGGAAAGATCTGGAACCCCAAGTTCAAGAAGAAAACAGGTCCCCTAGATACCTGGACCCTAAGAGATCTTCTCCAAGACACATGGTACTAAAGATGTCCAAAACTAAAGACAAAGAGACAATTCTCAAGGCAGCCAGGGAAAAAAGAACTATAAACTTTAGAGGAAAACCCATCAGGCTGACATCAGATTTCTCAACAGAAACTCTGCCATCCAGGAGGGAGTGGAATCCAATATGCAAAAATTTAAAAGAGAGGAACTTCCAGTCAAGAATAAATTATCCAGCAAAATGATCTTTCAGATATGAAGGTGGAATAAAGACCTTCTCAGACATATAGAAGCTGAGGGAATTTGCCAGCACAAGGCCAGCACTCCAAGAAATACCGAAGAAAAAAAAAAAAAAGAAATACCGAAGGAGGCTCTTTGACCTGAAACAAAACATCAGGAAAAATGGAATAAAGTTGGGGCAACAAGAAAGAAACAAAAATAAAACAAAAACAAAGAAAGAAATAAGTAATGGCCACAGGAAATCCTCACATATCGATCATCACTATAAATATTAATGGACTGAACTCAGCAATAAAAAAGACACAGAGTAGCAGACTGGATTAAAAAATAGAACCCATCCATATGCCGTCTCCAAGAAACACACCTCAGCCATAAGGACAAACACAGACTCAGAGTGAAAGGATGGGAAACAATACTTCAAGCAAATGATAACCAGAGAAAAGCAGGAGTTGCCATACTGATATCTAATGAAATAAACTTCAGGTTAAAAAAGATAGTAAAAAACAAGGATGGACATTACATAATGATAAAAGGCACAATACAACAACAAGAAGACTTGACACTAATTAATATATATGCTCCCAACCAGGATGCACCAAAATATACAAAGAAACTACTAACAGATTTGAAAGGAGAAACTGACGAACACACAATCATTGTGAGAGACTTAAACACCCCGCTAACAGCCATGGACAGATCATCCAAACAGAAAATAAATAAGGAAATATCAGCTCTAAATGACACATTACAGCAATTGGACATCATTGACATTTTCAGGACACTTCATCCAGCAAAAAGAGACTATTCCTTCTTTTCTAGTGCACATAGAACATTCTCAAGGATAGACCATATGCTGGGACACAAAAGTAGTCTCAGCGAATTCAAAAAGATCGAAATCATACCAAGTGTATTCTCAGACCACAAAGCTTTGAAATTGGAGATCAACTGTAAAAGAAAAGCAGAAAGAAACACATATACATGGAGATTAAACAACAGCTTATTAAATAAGGACTGGATAAAAGAACAAATAAAAGATGAGATTAAAAAATATATAGAAACTAATGACAATAAAAATACAACGTATCAGAATTATTGGGACACAGCGAAAGCGGTAGTAAGAGGGAAATTTATATCACTATAGGCCTATGTTAAGAAACAAGAAAAATCACAAGTAAACATCTTAACATCCCATCTTAAAGAACTAGAAAAATAAGAGCAGACAAAACCCAAAGTCAGCAGAAGGAAAGAAATAATAAAAATTAAAGCAGAGCTAAACCAATTAGAGAACAGAAGGACAAGAGAAAAAACTAATATTATGAAGAGCTGGTTCTTTGAGAAAGTCAACAAAATTGACAAACCCCTGGTGAGACTCATCAAAGGACAAAAGGAAAGGACACAAATATCCAATATTAGAAATGAAAGAGGAGAAATTACCACTGATACCTCAGAAATACAAAGGATATAAGAAAATATTATGAAGAACTTTATGCCACTAAATTTAACAACCTAGAAGAAATGGACAAGTTTCTAGAAACATATAGCCTACCTAGATGGAGCCAAGAAGAACTGGATAATCTAAATAGACCAATTGACAGTGAAGAGATTAAAACGACTATCCATAATTTCCCTAAAGGCAAAAGCCCTGGACCAGATGGTTTCACCAATGAGTTTTACCAAGCATTCAAAGAAGAATTGACACCTATCCTCCTCAGACTCTTCCAAAAAATTGAAGAGGAAGCAATACTTCCTAACTTGTTCTATGAGGCCAACATTACTCTAATACCAAAGCCTGGCAAAGACAACACAAAGAAAGAAAACTATAGACCAATATCTCTGATGAACACAGATGCGAAAATTCTAAACAAAATATTAGCAAACAGAATACAACAATGCATCAGAAAGATCATACATCAAGATCAAGTGGAATTCATCCCAGAAGCACAAGGATGGTTCAACATACGAAAATCAATCAATGTGATACACCACATAAACAAAATCAAAGATAAAGACCATATATGGTCATTTCAATTGATACAGAAAAAGCTTTCGACAAGATACAGCATCCATTTATGATCAAAACACTAAATAAAATAGGTATAGAAGGTAAGTATCTCAACATAATAAAGGCCATATATGACAAGCCCTCGGCTAACATCATACCGAATGGAGAAAATCAGGAACAAGACAGGGATGCCCCCTGTCACCACTGCTATTTAATATAGTACTGGAAGTTCAAGCCACAGCAATCAGGCAAGAGAAAGGAATAAAAAGTATCCAAATTGGGAAAGAAGAGGTGAAATGGTCACTATTTGCAGATGATATTATCCTTTATAAAAAAAAAAATTCCAAAGATTCCACCAGGAAACTATTACAAACAATAAACAAATATAGTAAAGTCGCAGGATACAATATCAATGTAAAAAAATCAACAGCATTCCTATATACAAACAATGAATCCACAGCAAAAGAAATGAGGGAGTCAGTTCCCTTTGCTATCACAACAAAAAGAATGAAATACCTGAGAATTAACTTAACAAAGAATGTGACAGACTTATACTTGGAAAACTATAAGACACTTTTGAAAGAAATTGAAACAGACTTTAAGAGGTGGAAAAATATTCCCTGTTCATGGATAGGAAGACTTAACGTTGTTAAAATGGCCATTCTGCCTAAAGCAATCTACAGATTTAATGCAATACCCATCAAAATCCCACAATCATACTTTTGTGAAATAGATAAAAGAATTAGTAAATTTATATGGAACCATAAAAGACCTCGAATTGCCAAAGCCATACTACATAAAAGAAATAAGGCTGGTGGCATTACATTCCCTGACTTCAATTTATACTACAAAGCATCAATAGTCAAAACAGCTTGGTACTGGCAGAAGAACAGAAATATAGACCAATGGAATAGAACTGAAAACCCAGAAATAAACCCACAAATTTATGGACAAATAATTTTCGATAAAGGAGCAAAAAACATACAATGGGGAAAAGACAGCCTCTTTAGTAGGTAGTGCTGGGAAAACTGGAAAAACATACGCAAAAGAATGAACTTGATCTGTGAACTCTCTCCATATACAAAAATTAATTCAAAATGGATTAAAGACCTTCATATCAGACCTGCAACAATAAACTGTATAGAAGAAAACATTGGTACTAAACTTATAGACCTAGGACTCAAGGAGGACTTCATGAACCTGACCTCAAAGGCAAGGGAAGTAAAAGCAAAAATAAATGAATGGGATTATATCAAACTAAAAAGCTGCACAGCAAAAGAAACCATCAACAATGCAAAGAGACAGCCAACTGAATGGGAGAAAATATTTGCAAATAATGCATCAGATAAGGGTCTAATATCTAGAATATATAAAGAACTAATAAGACTTAACAACAAAAAAACAAACAACCCAATTGAAAAGTGGGCAGAAAAACTAAACAGATACTTTTCCCACAAAGAAATACAAATGGCCAGCAGACATATGAAAAACTGCTCATTCTCATTAGCTATCAGGGAAATGCAAATCAAAACCACAATGAGATACCACCTCACACCTGTGAGAATGGCTATTATCAACAAGACAAGGAATAACAAGTGCTGGAGAGGATGTGGAGAAAAAGGAACTCTCGCAAACTGCTGGTGGGAGTGCAAACTGGTACAACCACTGTGGAAGACAGTGTGGAGTTTCCTCAGAAAATTGGGAATGGAGTTACCATTTGACCCAGCAATCCCCCTTCTGGGGATCTACCCAAAAGACTTGAAAACCTTTGTCCGCAAAGGCTTATGTACCCCAATGTTAATTGCAGCGCTGTTCACAGTGGCCAAAACATGGAAACAACCAACGTGCCCTGCGACAGACGACTGGATAAAGAAGTTCTGGTACATATATACAATGGACTATTACTCAGCTGTAAGAAAAGATGAAATATTGCCATTTGCAACAAAATGGAAGGACCTGGAGATCATCATGCTTAGTGAAATAAGCCAGACAGAAAAAACAAGGAACTGTATGACTTCACTCATATGAGGAATATAAAACCGAAAGCAACAAAGAGAAAAGAAATGAACAAAGAAACAAACAACCCATGGACACAATCAATAGTTCAATGTTTATTTGGGAACGAGTGGGTTAGGGAGGGGAGAATGGGGAGGGGTTGGGAGAGGAGGGGGGAAGCTAAATATAAGGTGATGGAAAGAGAACTCACACTGGGTGGTGAACTTATTATACAACAAGTTGACAATGCACTGTAGAATTATATGCCTGAAACCTATGTAATCCTTGCTAACAGATGTCACCCCAATAAGTCCAACAATAAAAATGAATTTTAAAAAAATAAATAAATACAAATAAAGGAAACCTTAATTTAAAGAAAAAAAAAAAAGAAATGTGAAGACACTGCCTTAGTTTGCTAGAGCTTCCATAAGAAAGTGAGTGGCTTAAATATCAAATTTATTTTCTCACAGTTCTGAGCTGGAGTCTAAGATCTAGGTGACAGCAAGGTTGGTTTCTTTGGAGGCTGATCTTTTTAATTTGCAGATGACTGCCTTTTTTTCTGTCCTCATATGGCCTTTTCTTTGTGTGCACCCATCCTTGGTGTCTCTTCTCTTCTCACAAGGACTCCAGTCCTACTTGATTAGAGGGACACCTGTATGACCTCATTTAACTTTAATTACCTCTTTAAAGGCCTTATCTCCACATGCAGTCACATTGGAGGTTAAAACTTCAACATACAAATGAATTGCAGGTGTGGGGAACACAATTTAGTCCATAACAGAGCCTAAATTAAATTGAAACATTCTTCCAGTTTCAATTTTCAAGAAATATTAAAATAGAAAGCTATAGAGTCAATCCACTTTGTGGCAATAATGGTGGAGATAAATATTTCTTTTTCCTATATAAATAAAAATGTGGATGGACCTACAGAGTATTATGTTAAAGACAAATACCGTATGATTTCATTCATATGTAGAATCTAAAAAAAAGCAAAATAAAACAGAAACAAAATTATAGAGAACAAATGGATTTTTGCCACATGAGAGAGGGGATGAGGGTTGGGTGAGAAAGGGGAAGGGATTAAGTTTAATTTGTACCAATTGCCAGACATAAAAATAGTCATGAGGACATAAAATACAGCATTGGGAATATAGCCAATAATATTGTAATAACTATATATAGTGTCAAATGGCTACTAGAGTTATCAGGGTGATCACCTCATAAGTTATATAAATGTCTAATCACTAAACTGTACACCTGAAACTACTATAATATTGTATGTCACTGTAAATAAAAAAATTATATTAAAAAAATAAAAATAAAATACTCCCAAGTCAAATTTCAGTTTACAGACTCACATGTCATTTATTTGGTATTTCCAATCTTGGGTTTTAATTGTCATTATCATAAAAAATTTTTAAATAAATATCTGCATGCATTTAGTTCTATAGTAGGCTAAAGAAGGCCTTTTTATGTGGATTTTGTAAGTGATCCTTAGGCAATAGGAAAAGAAAAAAGTAAATGAAGGATATGATGAGTAAGAGATGAATGAACTTGTTTGCAAATACTTCCTAGCAAGAAACAGTCTTCAAAAGATACAAGCACAGCTTAACCCTGTACAGACACATGGCAAATCAGCCTCTGTGATGATTAGATTCTTCCTGTCCTAATCCACTAGACAGGCTAATGAAGTTCTGCCTCTTATGAGCTCTGTGATTTAAGGCAATTTTAACTTACCCTTTCTGAAATCCCAGGTTCTTTTACAAATGGAAATGATTCTAGTTAACCTGCAGAAAAGATGTTCTGATTGAATGCAATAATGTATATAAAATGCCCGAAATATTATGGGTATATGCAGTTGTTAATTATTTCACCCCGTTGAAATATTAGTAAAACCTACATATAATTTTTATGAACAAATTGGGCTCTCATTGGAAACCAACTGTCCTATCATTTTGAGATGCTGTAATGTTATGCTGCCCTAGAAACAGTCATCAGTTATCATAGATGACTTCAAACCACAACCATTTCTTAGCATCTGATGCTCTCTCTCACCTATCAGCTACTAGAGAACATTTTATCACCTAGAGAGAAAACATCACATGGGCTGAGATACATAAAATATTCACAGTCATTATATTTGATGCTACTTTGACTTTAAATTAATGCATTAGAATTATTTTAGGTATTTTTAAATCATCCTTTTATTTTTGTACTTGAAGGGAGAAAATCAAGATAGCTTTCTAAGTTTTTAATTTATTTTACAACATGACAGAAGTTGACCTCATGCCCTTCCACATTAAGGAAATCAAATAAACTGTAAATTGATTATAGTGTGCCAGCTATGCCACAGAATCTCCTGATGATGTTAAAAGGGGGAAAAAAAACCAAATAAATGTTTGGAACTCAAAATAGGAAGCGAGACCTAACAGAGAAGCCAAATTTTATTTATAAAGAGAGAATCTATGACTTACTGGAAGTAATTTTCCTTTTGGGGGCTGATGGCTTGATTCAACCTAATTTGAGAGGTATTGTGAAAGATAATCTTAATGGGACACAGGCCATTGCTAAACAGAATGATGTTTAGCCTTTATAACACACCAAGAATTATTTCACAATGAGTGTAGTCATTTATGCCTCATTCTAGTTCACATGTAATGATATGTTTGTTGTCATCCTGCTGTGATGATTAGATTTTTTTACAAGGTGTTTAAATGAAAAGCTATTATAACTAACTAGAAGTCTAGCTCATAGCTTTGCTATTGAGGAAGGAATTGTCATGCTGTTGCTTTCAATACAGATTTCTTTTTTTTTTTTTTTTTTTTTTTTTTAGTTAGACATTAAGTATTTTTACTTTCATTAAAAATAGGGGAAAAGCTGATGTTGACTTTTGCATTTATGTATAAAATTAAGCTGGTGAAGTAATGTATATAGTATAATGTTTATCAGCTGGACTTCATGGTTAGAGGGTGCAGGTTCAAGGCCTGATTCTGCCATTTGCTGAATGTAAGACCATGTGGAAGATGCTTCAGCAATTTCTGCCTCAGAGTCATTATTAATAAAATAATGGTAATAAATGTGCTAACCTCATATAATTCAGTATTAAGTCATTTGATCCCCTAGTTAACTTTAATACATTTTTTCTATTATATACACTGATTAATTGCTATAAGTGTGTTCCTAAATAAATCAAAACATGTTTTATCAATAAAATACAGTTTACTTTTTTAAAATACAAACTCATTATTTTAAATACTTTTACACAGCATTTGGATTAACAAACTCTTTTCATATTTTTGCCATCTCTGTTATTTTATTCTCCACTAGCTCTGTGATTTGGAATTTGCCAAAGTAGGACAGAATGTAACTGGGTATGTGATGGCTAAACAACACATGATTTTATTTTCTTGGCCATTTTAACCATTAAAACTAGTCTCTGTACAATTGATTCAGCCACAATAGATAGTTAACATTCTTAAGATAATAGAAACTATTAGTTTAACCATCATAGTTTTCTTTATGAGTTAACATGTATTATATACATAAAACTTATCTTCTTGATTGACTCAATTGAGTGTGCACAGAATAAACAATAAATAGTTACAGCAAGAATTCCAATAGAGTAACAAGCTCTGTGTCTTGAGCTTCTAGTATTTTTGTTTTGTTTTTGCCTCTTGTTTCTGAGAATAATAGAGGTTTCCCATTGTCAAGTCTCAAAATTTAAAATTGAACCCTATACCCTTTCTTTTGCTTTTTCTGTCTACAATGTTGTAAAGTGGCAACTACTTCAGAAATGAATGCAGTTATATCATTAGTTTTCCACTTTGTGGAATTGACTTTTAGTACTTAAATCTCATGAGTGCTCTACAGAGACTCACACTTTCAATCCCGTAAGCTTTTTTTGTTTCAGTTTTTAAAGCTCTTTTGTTTAGAATAGAAACTTCATAACGAAAAATAAAATTCTATAGTTGCTTGAGAGTATGTTTATAGCTTTTCATCTTACAGATTGGGATTCCTCAAATAAAAGGAAACAGTAATAACTTTCACAAAGCATTTTTTACATAATATGGTACATGCAATCACACCTAATTTACTGAAACTCAGTGAGTTTTCCATGGAGAATTATACCCCCCAAGAAATTCATCTATTTTTCTACCCCAATACCTGCTGGTGTACATTTGTGCATATCTATGTTGTGTATGTGTTTTATGTGTTTTGTGCATACATGTGCACGTATAAGTACAGTGGTACCTCGGTACTCATCATTAATGGATTCTAGGAGGCATGATGAGTGCCCTGAACAACAAGTACCAAATACACTTTTCCCATAAGGAATAAAGTAAATAAATTTAATGCATTCCCAACCAAAAATAAACAAAATGACCACAGAAACTAAGATAAGACTGCAAGGGGATGTGCACAGGGCAAGAGCTACCACGGGGACTAATGTGCGGCCCCTTGTTTTGGCTAGAAAGGGTAGCAGGTCGGGAGGCAATTGACACCAACAGGTTCTAGATTGAGTATCGAGTACCAAACAGAAGATAAGTACCAGGACAAAATTGTCACATCAAAATTTATCGATTACCAAATTTGACAAGTTTCAAAGCAATTGAGTTCCAAGCTATGACTATATGACTATATTAGTCGATACCCTCAGAGAAACAGAATCAATTGGAATGAGAGAGAGAAGTATTTTAAGGAAATTGTCTCACATGATTGCAGGAGCTGACAAATTTGAAATCTGTGAGGCAGAGTAGCAGAGTATAAGCTGCCTCTTTCTGGTTGTGCCTGCACATGGGATGACAGAGTTCCTGAACTTCAGAGGAAGCCCTAAGACAGAAAAGCAGGGTGAAGCTGTAGAAAATAATTGATGCAGGTCTTGGTCATGGGCATGAAACCCTCTAGTACAGCTGCCCAGAAATAAGAGGTAGGTTGAGTGAATGAGATGACGGCCCCCAAAGCTAATGTATTTTAAAACTGGTGAATTGGAACTCCTTGGGATTTTCTTCTTTTTACTGAGTCAAAAATACTAGGAGAAAACAAAGTTTGCCTACTATAGGTTATAAAATATGACCTAGTCAGTTCATTCCTTGGCATCTATCCATGAAAAATGAAGTATACATTCATAAAAAGACTTGTACATAAATGCTAATAGCAGCTATTTATAATAGCCAAAATATAGGAAAAAACCCAAATGCTTATAAATAGTTGAATGGATAAACAACTTGTGAAATAGCTATAATATGAAATATAGCTAAGCAATAAAAATAAATGAACTATTGCTATACCTAATAGCATGGATTAATTACAAGATACTTATGCTTTCCTTAAAAAGCCAGTCAATGGGTTCGATTCCCAGTCAGGGAGCTACCCACATACCAAAAAAAAGCAAAAAAAAAAAAAAAAAAAGAAAAAGCCAGTCAAAAATAGTACATAAACTGTGAGTCCATTTATAAAAAAATTCTAGAAAATGCAAATTAATCTCTGGTGAGATAAACTAGATCACAGTGGTTCCCTGTGGATGGGTTGAGAGAGGAGCTGGAAGGGGTAAACGGAGGGATTTCAAAGTGGCACAAGAAAAAGTTTACAGATGATGGGTATAGTCACTATCTTGATTGTGGTGGTGGTTTTATGGGTGCATACATGTGTCAAAACTAGTCATACACTTAAATATGTGTCATCCATCACATCTCAATTTTGCCTCAGTAAAAATGTAATACACACACACACACACACACACACACACACACATATATGGAAAAGACAAAATTTACCAAAATTTGACCTGTTTTCCTCCATGTACCTTTTTCTAGACCAATCATCTAATAGATAATTAGAGTAGCCTGAGGCCTGAGGAGCTCTCAATAGACTCTACCTATTTTCCTGGAATCACTATCATACTATTTGATTTAGGGATGATTATTATTTTATACAACAAAACAGGGAATTTTGAAAAGGAAATTCATATCTAATCATCTCTCACCAAGATTTAAAGAATGTTGGGAGAGAAGGAATAAAAAAAGTGAGTATGATCAATTTCTTAAGAAACCACGTGGGTGGCTTCACATAAAAAAATTCTTTTAAAGACCTTATATAGAAATGAGAAAAACAAAGGAAAATATTTTGTTTATTTAAAGATCTTATATCTTTTCCACCAAAAATACACCTGTACTAAGTATTACAGCTTTTTATGAACCGTGTAAACTAGGCTATATATTAACGTAAAGCTTTTAATGGCTGTGTTTCCCTTTTATGCTTTATCTTACTAAAACAGATACGTAACTATTATAAGGTTCTTAAAGCATACAACTTCAGACTTCCAGGTGATATTCTCCTAAAATTTCTACCATACTCATTTGGTTTTTCTTGACTTCCCATTATCATATTCCAATTATCTGACAATTTTATTAATGCAAACTATCTGCTTGCCATTGTTTACTATCATGTTAAGAGTAAATGGTCAATTGCTCAACTCTGTTATAAGGATAAGTGATATACAGGGGATCTGATTTTTGTTTTCTTTTCTGCCAACAATATGCATAACATACAATTTATATTTTTAAGCATTTTAAGTGTACATCTTATAATTGTTAAAAATATTATATTACTTCAAATTGTTTAGATTAGGAGTTGGCCAATTACTTTTCACTGGCCAAATCCAGACAGTCACCTGTTTGTGTTATGCTTTCATTGGAAAATAGTTATGCTCATTTGTCTACATATTATCTATTGCTGCAGAGTCAGGTAGATGAAACAGAGGCCATGTGGCCTGGAAATATTTACTATTTGGCTTTTTATTAAAAAAGAAAAGCATGCCTACCTTTATACTATTAGGTAAATAATTTATTGCTGGCACTTATGTACATCAAAAGATTGTCATATTGATAGCCAAAAGAGTTAGGGCCCTGAGCCAGTTCTCCCATCAAGTGATGGTGACAACTGAAAAGTTGTATGATATTTGGGTTGTCAGTCTCCTCAAACTGCATGTGTTGGATTAATAATATCTACAATTTCTTCTAACTTAAATATGTATTCACTACAACATTGAATTCTTTGGTGAATGTTGTTAATACTCCTGAATTTACTTATAGTGTAATAATTCTTTGTTTTTCAATTCTTTTGGAAATTGAAAAATGTATTCACAAATAAAAATTTCATAACACATACTATTGACATTTAAATTATTCATTGAAATTTATATTACCAATGAGTTAAATCCATAATATCAAAGTTTCATATTCCATAATTAGCTAAATTTAAAATAACAAGTTAATTATAGCTGTATTCTTATGTCTCCTGATTTAAGCTCTTTAAACAAATGCTGCTGTAGGTGAAAACAAAGATTTGCCATGTCTGGATTAGAATTTCTTCAGATTATCACACTACTTCTGGACCATTTTGAACCACACAGGTCTGTATTTGTTAAACTAAAAGGCAAAATGAGTGATTCTTATAACACATGATGAGAACAAAAATAGGCCCTCTCAGTCACATTTAGAGTAAGCAGCAAAAGAAAGGTAACACTATTATTATTTGAAAAAATACATTGACAAAAATTTAATAGAAATAAAAAACTGGAAATTATGTGGCTATGATTTTATTTTCATATTTTCTATAAAGAAAAATGATATTTCAACTGCAAGTGGAATGTTTATAGGGATGATGCCCTGCAATAAGTGGGACAATGAAAGTCCCCAGCACTTTAATTGAACCCAGTCTCCAGTTACTGACTGTCAAAGATATTATGGGATAACTTTCAGGTGGAGCCATAGTAACATTCTTGGTGATGATGATATCTCACATATCATGAAAAACAGAAAGGTGACAAGATGGGAGAAATTTAAATGTTCTTGTATGTGAAGGAGAAATTTTAAAAATTCTGGAAATAACATAGATCTAGTTGTTTCTCCCTGATAAAAATGTTAAACAAACAAACTAATTTCAGTATATATGCTGTACATCCGTGTGTACTTAGGAAAAGATAAAGAAAACCATAATCTTCAAGTTTGTCAAGAATATGTTATGGCAAAACCCCCCTCATATTCTACTTTAGTAGAGTTATCACAACAGGAAAGCAGAGGACACTATGTTGCTTGTATTTAGAAAGATGTAGAGAAATATCCTAGCAGCAAGATATACTTAATAAAAGACCTGTATAAACACGTACAAACTTCTCCAACACCCACAGCTGCAGCCTGTATATCCAACAGCAAACAAGAAAACTAGAAATATTGTAAAGGTTTTGAATAACTGAGTATCCTGCTATTAACCAGAAAATTTTCTAAACATTACTCCTCCACTATTTTGGTGAATATATTTGCATTTCTTTGAGCAATACAAAAATATTATGTTATTGGCAATATACTGTATTAAAATGTCTTTAAAATAAACTGCTATGACATACATTGAATCTACTGACTTGAAACTTAAAAGTCATTCATGACAAACATAAGACTTTTAAATGCATAAAGGGACTTACATTACTAAAGCCACATTATTTTACCAATGAAGAAAGTAAGGCTTTATAGAGTAAAAAAATGCTCCAAATTCTCATGGACAACCAGGCCAACTGGAACCCCGTCTCTATGTCTAATTCCATCTCATCCCATTTAATCCTTTATATTGAATCTGCTAGTTGGTTATCACATCTAAACTACAGAACATGTTTAGGTAAAATAATCCAAGTAAATTATATACTCATTCACTATCATTTCCATACCTTTTACATTGAAGAGATCCCATCAATAAAAACAAATAATCTTTCCTTCTATTCTACTTGCATTATAGTGTGCGCAAGAGGGGCAGAGGATAACTAGTTAGCAGACCTAAGTTTCATCATTAATGGTAACTAAAGCTGTGCATTTATGTAAGTAGAAAAAACAATGCCTAGACAAGTATGGGAAAGAGACATGATATCAAATGATTTATTTTTAAATTTAAACTGGGATCAGTCACTACACAGAGCATTGGTCACTGCTGGAAACCAAAGCTAAGCATGAAAGTCTTCAAGACTTTTACTTATTTTTTTTAAGACTACTAAACACTGCAGTAAAATTAAAGAAACTAAAGTTAGAAAGTAATTAACATTGTGTTTTCTCTTTTAATTGAAAAGGAAAATGCATTTCTGGTTCAGCAACTGTAGCTTAGAATTTCTTTTAATTCCTCTCCCTACTGCTTTCTTTTTAGCAAGGTTCTTCATTTAGCTGGTGGAGATAGCTAGTAATGCAAGCTTGAGTTAACAAACAAAAAAGGCATTAATAAAAAAAAACATTGCATCCTCATTTCTCATATCAGAATTATATTCTTCTTTATTCAAATCAGAACAAAGGTTTTTTTCATCCTTTCCAGAAATAGTCATTATAATCTGTCTTTGTATATTTTTTAGGATTATATAGATATTTTCTTCCCACTTCATTAGCTTCATAGTAAGTTTTCTTTTTGTTTTATGATTATTTATTTCACCACAGAAAATTGTTTTATCTTGATATCTTTAAAAACTTAGACATTTTAAGCATCTCTTGGTTTGCTTAGTGTTTTTAAGAGATAGTTTTTCTTTCTACCAATCAACATCCTATCCTTCTTTCCACGCCAAAAAGGAAAAAAAAAATGGAGAAGAGATGCGTGAAGGTCACCAGTGAAGAGTCATAAACTATCGAATAATGTCAGAACTATAATTTAATTAGTGCTCCATCTGTCACTTTCTGTTTGACGAGCACTAAATGTCCATTATCATTTAATATCTACTCTAATCAGTTCTGGCAAATTTTTCAGGCACACAAGAGATGACATTAATAGATGAAAGTGAGGCTACTCTCGCCACGTTTTCAGAAACAAAACTTGAACAGCACTGACTTATGATTGGACAGTTAAGAATTTATTTTAATTCATGGCAACAACAATCTATATCAATGTTGTGGGGTGTCTAATGAAATTTTCTTTGTTCTCACAAGAAGTTAATGAAGTAGCTCCATCCATGTTTCTTTAGGAATTATTTTATGTGTTCTAAAATTAAAAAATTAAAATATTGTCTATGTATTTGACCATCCTTGTATTCAACCATCCTTGATGAAATGTCTTTGAAAACCATCTACTTCTGGTTAGTCATCTACCTCATATAAACTAGGTTTTTCACAATCAAAGGCATTATTAGGGTGCACTGAATGAGCAGGGAATTTTGTATGCTAAGTATATGCTGAGTCCATTTGGGATACTGTTTTATAAAATAAAAACCTAATTCATTAAGGGACTCTCCACTTAAAAATAATAATACTCTAAACTTCAGCTAATTTTTATGGCAGTAAAATGAATAAAATTCTTACAAATTTGTTTCCCATTGACAAAAAATTACATGAGCATTCTATTTGTGGCTACTACTGATCATTTTGCTTTAATTAAAAAAATAGAATTATAACCTCAAAGCTTTTAACTGTTGTCAAATTATTAAAGGCATATAATAATGCATCTACCATTCTTTTGTCATCATTACCAACATTTTCTTAATGATTCTTCCTTTTTTTTATTTTTAAGATGAGAAATAAAGAGCTTTTATTATTGATTGAAAAAGTGAAAACCATTAAGAAATTTCACTTTTTCAAGAAAACAATTACAGCAGAAGACATTATTTTAGATATAGAAAAACTGAGGCCAAAAGATTTACTTAATTTGCTCAACAATAGAACAAACAAATAAAAAATTGTAATTATTTCTTTTTAGAATATTTTATATTAACTATAAATATATCTTTGATCAGAATTTATTATAGTATGAGGTCCATATCCCCCAAGATAAATAAAACTGTACTCTATTCAATCAACAAGAAATATTGTTAAACATTTATTTTTTATTTTTATTTTATTTATTTATTTATTTATTTAATTCATTTTTTTAATTCATTTTTATTGTTAGACTTATTGGGGTGACATCTGTTAGCAAGGATTACATAGGTTTCAGGCATACAATTCTACAGTGCGTTGTCAACTTGATGTATAATAAGTTCACCACCTAATGTGACTTCTAAACATTTATTTTGTGTGTGACGTGCTACATGTTGTAACCAGAGAAGAATCAGGTTAATTTCTTCTGGATTCAAAATGCTAAAGTTTTGAATTTGAATTATTGGGATCATAATATAGTTGAGTGGCTTTTGTTTGAAAACAACGACAATGTGTCCCTTTTCCTACAAATCCTCATTAACACTGTTGTTGGTCAATTTATTGATGATGGCCATTCTGACAGAAGTGAGGTGTTATCTTATTGTGGCTTTGATTTGAAATTTCTCTGATAATTAATGATGTTGAACATCTTTTCATGTGTCTATTGGCCATCTGTATGTCCTCTTTGGATAAATGGCTATTCAGATCTTCCGCTCATTTTTTAATTGGATTGTTTGGGTTTTTTTGGTGTTGAGTTGTAAGAGTTTCAGTATGGAGACTTCTCAAAAAAATTAAATATGAAACTACCTTTTGTGATCCAGCAATTCCACTCCTGGATATTTAACCAAAGAAATCCAAAATATTAATTCAAAAAATGTATGCATCCCTATGTTTATTGCAGCATTATTCGCAATAGCCAAGATATGGAAACAACCTAAATGCCCATCATAAATTATTGGATAAAGAAGCTGTGGTACATTTACACAATGGAGTATTTATTATTCGGCCATAAAGAAGAATAAAATTGTATCTTTTGCAACAACACAGATGGAACTAGAAGCTACCATGCTAAGCGAAATAAGTCAGACTGAGAAAGACAAATACCATGTGATCTCATTTATATATGGAATCTAAAGAACAGAATAAATGAACAATGAAAATAGAAAAAAAAATTCTTGGACACAAAGAAGGTATAGTAGTTGCCAAAGGGAAAGGGAGGAGGGAGTTGGAGAAGGAGGGAAAGGAATTTAAATACATGGTGATGGAAAAAGCAATGAATCTGAGTGATGAGAACACAATACAACATACAGATGATAAAGAACTGTACACCTGGAACTTAGATAATTTTACTAACCAATATCATCTCAATAAATTTAATTAAAATAAATAAATAGAAGATCAATAAATATTTACTGAAAAATTGAAAACAATAACAAAGTTTTAGATTATAGTTTATCTGTATATGCTTATGAATTAAATATCTGATAAATATTGAACACATTCTAACACATTGTCTATTTATTCCTTGTAGTCTTTTAAGCCTAAACTTCCTCCAGCCATGTCTATCTTCTTTTGCCCAATAATGTATAAGCTTTAATAAAAAAGAACCTATGATTTGTGTGTCTGCCTAAAACTTGAGCAATAATAAAAAGCAAATTCTCAAACAAGCTTCATGCGTCCTCAATGTAAATGTTTATAGTCACACAAGAGATTAAAGTTCCTTCCCATTGACTCAAAATTTAATCATTAACTTCTCATCAGTGAAAAATTTAAGTTTTCATTAGTGATCTGTAAAGATGTTCCTTCATTGACTTTTTCCTTTATTGAGAAAATGCATTTCACAGAAAATTTTGGGCCCCAAATTTTCTTCCTAAACAAAGTGACTTGTATTTCTACATCAAGTGACCCTTCTCATGAAAACTTTCTCATGAAATTGAATTCTATATGCCTTCTGGTAGTTGCTAATAAGACAAAGAAAAGTTTTTGACAGTTCCTCTGAAATAATTATAACTCGAAATTTTAAAAAGCTCTTTGCCTAACATTATATGTTTAAACTATATTTTCAGTGGGAACAAAAATATCATTGCTTACAGATTTATATTCCTATAAGATTGTAGCTGAGATTAGACTGTTGCTTGACATCAGCAAAAATTTGTTTGATTGTTGTGCTTTTCTTTGACTCCTAATTATTCTACCCACCTCAAAACACAATTTGGCTCAAAGTATTTAGAAAATAAAATCTTGCTTTCTGCGACATTGGCAGAGGAAGGAGAATCGGATCATACTACTACTGTATATGGGGTTAATTTCTCATTATGCACATCTGTAAAAACCTGCTGAGCTTATGAGCCAGAACTTTAATTGTCAGATTTTAAAAGAGTGAGGCAAAGAGATCCTGAATCACAGGAAGTTCTGTTCGGAAAAACACGTAAACTCAAGCAGCGAATTTAAACTCCAGAGTAATCTTTCCCCATAGGAACATATCAACATATGAACCCTTTTCTATGATGAAATATTATTGATCCAAAATGCCACCTTTAAGCAATGCATGCTTCAAAGAACAGCCTCAATTTAAAAGAATAGTGCAAGACTCTATAAAAAAAATGCTTCTAGACTCTAACCCCTATCTCAATGAAACATTTTTTAACTGTTTGAAGCCAAGAGGCTCATCAGTGTTGGTTTGTATCCCTTAACTAAGTAGTTATACTAAATATTTATCCCATATACCTTCAGAAATTAGTAGAAGATACTTTTCTAAACAGAACAAGACATGGCTTTCATCATGCTTTAGATGTAATGTGGACACTTTTGTTGTGATGCCAGAAGCAGCATCACCTTGATAAGAAAAGAACAGTTGTTGGAAACATAAAAACCTAAAGAAAGAAACCTGTGATTCCTCTAGGAGTTCGCTCACTGGCTTTTAGCTCCTCAGTGTTAATGTTCATCCTTGATTTAAGACACTCACTCAAGACTAGATGTATTACTTATAGGAAACTAGATAAAATATCTAAAATACAAGTATAGTGGAGAGCTGGTAACTCCTAGGAAGAGAATATGTGGTCCCTGTTGTTTCTGATTTTGGTAGTTCCAGAGAATGGTGACATCCTGGATGGTATCATGGAGAACTAAAATCTTTAGAAGAGGCCAGAGCCCTTTAGTCATTAACCTTTTATTTCTCTCCCTCTGAAAAGTACTAAATCACCTCACAACCAGAGGGCATTTATTCCAAGTTTCTCTAGGCCATTGCATGCTAATACTAACTAATTAAACATATATTTAAAACAGACAATCAACACAATAGATGAAGTCAAGAGAGGGCAATTCTCAATTTTCTAAAGTTCTGTGAACTTTAATTAAGACTTCTGAAAATCTATATCATTCTGAAAGTTTACTTAATGACTTGAACTGTGTGTGATTATTCACTTGCAGAAGGGAAGGCCCTAGGGGCAACAGGGGTACCCATCTGAAACATGCATCTTTTGATAATTTCCAGTCAAGTGCTGACCTTTCTGCCTCTCAAGTAAAACAAGTATTTAACAGAATGGAAATAGTGTCATTATCCTTATAGGAAAGAAAATATTCTTTCAATTCCTACATTTCCAGAATAAATGTTAATTTTAAACATTCAGATTATGATTTTTTCCTAATGTGATTCAATAAAACCAAAAAGTCATCACAACAGACCTGGAAGAGGTTAAAGCTAATGTTTACCAAGTATATATATTTCACTGTAACATAGCTATTGTTGAATGTAATTGTTATTCTATCACTTTGAATTTGAATTAACTCTTTAAAGCCCACAGGTATGCAATTGAACGTATTTCTGTTTCTTTAAATGTACCAATGTCTCAGGAGTCTGAAAGAGATAACAGAACTCCAGAAGGGGCTCATTTTGCTAGCTCCAAAAGGTATCCTGGAGGACACAATAAATTGGTTCCTTATTTAAAATCTTGAGCCATCACTTTGGATTTGTAAACTAAGCTCTCACAACCCTGAGTCTCACTAATTGAGTGCCAACACTTATTCCCAAGTCTTTCAGAAAGGCAACGGTAATTTCACTCAATCACAGACAGATTTAGCGAGACAGGGCAAACATTGGAAAATTTGCCACAGCAAGTACAGTAAATAATATTGCCTCATTAAAATTCAAGCTGTGGCTTCTAAACCAGATGGATTAGCAGAAATGTCTACATGGCTCATGAAAGAAAATAGCATATTTGCATTAAGGAAAAAAAAACACTGAAGTTTGAATAGCATTCTGAAAAACAAAAATATAACTAATAACCATAAAAATTTACCTTAAAGAAACATGACCCCATTTCTTTTAATATAAATTTAGACTTTTTAATTTAATATAATTTTATCTGACTAATAAATTGTTCACCTTTGTGGACAAAAAAGAGGCCACATACTAAACCTAACAAAACCAGGGTAGGCCTGCATGTCTAAACTCACAAACTCAGAGGCCAAAAGTACTAAACATAAAATTTCCTAACAAAAATAAGTCATGGCAATAGTCCTGTCCTAGGCCTGTAGCTTCCTTGACAAAGGTCAATCTCTACCTTAAGTGAACCTGCCTATTATCTTTTTGCATCTAAGATAACAATACCTTTGAAAGGTCAGAGTAATCTCTTTTTCGAGATACACCAGAGCATGAGACTATAGAACCCCTCCTTGTTATCTTTTTTCCTAAATATCATCTTTATGGTGGTGTAAATGTTAATTAACTATCCTGTATCCACCAATGTAAAAGAAGTGTCTGTTTTACTTTTTATATAATATAATCCCAGAGATCGCTCCACTGTGCTTTCTTCTGCCCCCTTAATCTACCATCATTGGATTTCATTTAACACTCTTTATGTCTCTTCTTTTGATTCTAATGTATAAAATAAGCTACAAAAGTGCTATTCTTCAGAGCATTTGCTCAATCTGTTGAGAGTTTGCTTCCTGACAATTATCAATATGGCTCAAATAAACTAATAAAAATTCTTTACAGGTTTAAATATTTCTTATGTTAATATCTTGCAAGAAACAGAACACAATTAAGAATGCAAAAGACTTTTTCAATGTTAATTTCAATTGAATTAGAAAAATTATCATGGTTGAAAGCTTTTCTAAAAGAATTTATCTAGCCAAATGCTAGCCAGAAAAGGACCAAGTCATGGGAAATGAAGTCTGAACCACCAGCTGCAGTGCTAGGTGAAGGCAACATGTCCACCATCCTGGAGTTGATGGGCTCTTTCATGATGTCAGCTGTTTTGAAAGAATTTACACTGGGTGCAGATAAGGTAAAGTAGGGGCATTTCTAAGATAGGTGCACAGTCCATAGGGAAGACATATTTACTACTTTTGATTGGCCATGGGCAACAGACCTGCAAGTTCTGCCTACAAAACAGGCAGTGGCATCTGGTGGTTGCCTACTTCTTTTAGATGCTGCCTCAAAGTTGATTCAGCTCAGACACACATATGAGCAGTCAATTGTTAGTTGGCCTACAGTTATTAATTGGTTAATTACTCTTGTCACTTTCACTCTGTAGCCAGCTGTAATTTAATTTAGGACATCTCAGAATTTTTCTCTTGTCAATTCCAATGTTAAATGAATTTAATATTTGAGGGTAAAATATAAACCAAGTGGGTAATGGATATTGTGCTTTATTAAAGTGTATAAATGTTAATATAACTAAATAAAAGGAAAGACATTTTTATTCAGTAGGCGCATCAATAACTACCTTATACTCAATAATGAAGTGTATATTTTATAGCAGAATAGAAAGAAGAAATTGACAATTTTTGAAAACAAAAGTAAGAATAACTGAAAAACAGGATTTTCCCCTCATATTTTCAGTAAGAAACCTACATTGGTTATTTTTATATTGATAATATAAACAATAAAGGAGTATAAAAATTGTACCAAACTCATACTGTTACATTTCAGTTTTTAAGTGGTTTTATGGGCTTTAGAAACAAGATGTACTCTAAGCCTCTTTGCATAAGATGACTTTAAACACCTGAGAGCTGCCTGGAAAGTATCCACCTACGTAATATGAAAAACAGAGGCATTATGGCTGGATTTTTTTTCCAGGTAGTCCTTGTATACTACATGAAGGTAATTTTAAAACATACTTTAATAAGGTGGTTTTAAACATACCACTTCAATGAAAGACATAAGCAGGCAGATTTAAAAATCAACATTTTAAGCTGTACCTAGAATACTCCCAATTAACTTATTTGGGTATTAAATCACAAATGAATAAGTAGTGTGATAATGGGGATATGACTTTAGCAGCAGAATGGAATGACTAATTTTTATCTCTTCAAATAAATTTCTATAAATGGAAATATCTCCTATTTTCTGACGTCAAAATAATCATAATATGATATAGAACTGATACAAAATAATCTTACTAATAAATTTATTTATTTATTTATTTATTTATTTATTTATTAATAATTGTCAGCTAATCTGAGCCAGACACTGCTTTAGGCACTAGAAAGTCAGCAGTAAATATAAACAAGTCCCTTCCTTCATGAAGTTTATAGTCAAGTCCTCACTATTAATTGTTACTTGTCCTTTACAATAAAAAAGCATTTAGTTTTTTATATTTTAAACTGAGCACACCAGAAAAAAATTATGACATGGACAGGGATATTTATTTTAAGGCTAATATTTTTGCTGTATGAAAGCTGATTCACTCTATATAAATTACTATCGTTATTTCTCCCTTCATAATTAAGAAAATGACTTGTTTGGAGTGTGAGACTAGAATTACTTGCATAAAATTCTTTGTTTCTTATCCGATTCATGGCACCAAAAAAAAAAAAAATTCTCTGTTTCTTCATTTTACTTTGCCATAAAGACAAATGATTTCACATCCAAGAAGTAGAAGCCACACAGACAACTCAAATTTAATATGAACGGGTAAAAGAAAAGGTACCCCAAGCTCAAGTGTTCTCATTTTTGGGCTTTTCAATATGGAGAATTTTCTTACTCTTTCAAAAAAAAGCAGGAGATCTTTCAAATGAATGAAGAAAGATGACCACAATCAACCTATGTATTAATAACAGTTATCAGTCTCAATATTTTAGGGGAAAATGACAATAAAGATATAACACATACATATTAAGGGAACTATTTTCGGTTTGGTAACGTGTAATTTTTGTGTTACAGTTAAAGTGCGCATCTGCTCTTTTATTTCCAAAAATGAAAAAACATGATTTCTATCTGAAACCATTTTGCTACATTTTTAAAGCAAGTACACTTTTTACCCAACAATAATTCATGAGAATAGGCATAAAACAAAAGTGAAAAGAGATACATAGGAATTTACAAAATAAACACTATGGCAAGTTTTCTACTTTCTTACACTAAGAAAAGAGTTACCCATTTGTGTGAATCTAAGTCTACTATTGGCTTGTGAACATATTATCAGGTTCAGGAGTAAATGCTACCCTTAGGAAAGAAGACCTCAAAGTTGAACTTGTGCAAACACACACACACACACACACACACACACACACACAAGTCCTGACAATTAAGTTCACAACCTCATCCTAGAAAAAGTGCTACACACCTCATTGCTGAATATCACTACGGTCACCTTTGAAGTACTCCCCTTGGGAGCTGTGCACCGATGCCAGTGCCTAGTCCACCCTTCAAAGTAATTTTAGAACTCTTCCTGGAATGGCCATAAGAGCTGTCATCATATTACCCCTGATGTCCTGAATGTCATCAAAATTTCAGTATGACCTTTGTCTTTGGGTAAAGAAAAAAGTCACTGGGGGCCAGATCAGGTGAGTGAGGAGGGTGGTCCAATACAGTTATTTGTTTACTTGCTAAAAACTCCCTCACAGACAGTGCTGTGTAAGCTGGCACATTGTCCTGATGCAAGAGTCATTAGTTGTTGGTGAAAAGTCCAGATAATTTTCATCTATCTTTTTCATGCAGGCTTCTCAGCACTTCCAAATAGTAAACTTGGTTAATTGTCCAGTTGGTATAAATTCATAATGAACAATCCCTCTGATATCAAAAAAGTTTAGCAGCATCATTTTGACTCTTGATTTGGACTGACAGAATATTGTGGAGAATTGGTTGACTTCCATTGTGAATTTTCACACTTTATTTCAGGGTCATATTGGTACACCCATGTTTGGTCACCAGTGATAACAGGGCCCAAAACATCGTCTTGCCTCACCAAAAGGTCTTGGCAAACATCGACTCTCCTTGACTTTTCTTCATCCATGAGCTTCTTCAGGACCATTTTGACACACACCTTTCTAATGCCAAGGTTTTCAGTTAAGATTTTTTTAACTGTTGATCTATCAATGTTTACTTGGTCTGTTATGCTTCTCAGTCAGCCAATGATTTTAATGCAGAATTCAATGAATATTTGCAGTGTTTTCATCAGTTTTGCTCATTAATGGCCTTCCTGACCTCTTCATCAGTGACGCTTTCTCTCCCCTCAGAAAACTGTTCAAACTATTTGTACACTGCCGTTTTCTTCATGGTGTTATCCCCATAAACTTGTACTAACGTGTCCCTGATTTTGCTTCACTCTTGCCAAGTTTAAAAAGAAATGGAAAGTTTGTTTTTTGCTCTAATTCAAGCTCCAACATTCTTGCAAGAGCACACAAAAACATGCAACAATAATGAATGCCACTCAGCAAGATACCACCACACATCAACACAAACATGGCTGTGGCATACAGATATACCAAGGTTATAAAACATTACTGAGTTGTTTGTATAGTGCTACCAATGTAAGTCACAGTGGCAAAATCACAAACTTAATTGTCAGACCTCATGTATATATGTGTGTGTATGTGTGTGTGTGTGTATACAATTTCAATACACACACACATACACACACATATATACATATGTACACTATTAATATATATACATATATACACACATATCTACATATAAAATTTATATATATGTATACATATATATATATATATGTGTGTGTGTGTGTGTGTGTGTGTATATATATAACCAAGGGTCCTGATTTAATGTATTATTTTGATTTAATATGTAGCCCCTGCACTCAATTCACTTTCTTTACAACATACCCTGTAAGCCTCTGCCTTTTCCCTTGCTAATTATTAACTCTCTGACATAGCAAGAAATGATGTCTCTGGCTAATGGTCAAAAGGTATAGGATTTATTAAATTAAAGCTAACACCATCCTCTAAGTTCTGTTTCAGCTCCTGAGCCCTAAAGCAGGATGAATCAGTCCCTGGTCAATAAAACCAGACCTGGACACCAAAGTTCACCTGAAGATCTGAAATCATGATACTGCCCTTTAACTCACTCCTGACCAATCACTTTCAACCATGACCTCAATCCAGTGACTCATGATTTTTTTCTCTATAAAGCCTCTTGTCTGGAAGCCATTTGGAAGCTGGGTATTTTGAAGCAGAGGCTCACCTGTTTTCTGGATTGGTGCTAATCCTAATAAAATAATTGTTTTCTCCACTGAGAACTCCTGCTCCTTACATTGTTTTTGTTTCTGCACAGAGGTGGATAAACTCTTATTCAGCTCAGTAACTTACACACACACACACACACACACACACACACACACACACACATATATATATATATATATATATATATATATAATTATCTCCTTTTTTTCACTTTGTTTCCCCTCCATTCATACTGCTATGACCTTACCAAGTAGTACTCATGCCTCTATTCCCTTCTGTACTTTTCTGTATTTCCCTACCTCCCAGTTCCTTTAATTTCATACATCAGAAAAATACCTGGCCAATCCTTCATTGTCTTTGATCCTTTAATATTACAGATACGCTACTACCTTATACATTTTAGAGGGAGTATCCCACAGACCTTTAGAACAGGCTATGAATTATGTTCACTGTCAGGACTGTGCACGATGTGTCTCATCTTCCCTCAAATTACTGCATCATTAGCAGGAGTGCAAGTAATGTTTAAATTTTCAAATGATCTGCAAATCCTTAGCAATGAAATTGAGCTCTCTGCAGCTAACTTGTATATTTATATAAATATTTGTTCTGCTTTCTAGGTTATGGGTAGGCAGAAACTAACAAAGAGGGGGGATTGAAAGAAAAAATTAGGATAGATTCTAATTTGTGCTTACAATAACTGCAATAAGAAGTTTGGGTTTCTCAGTTTCTGGTTTATCTTGAATTTTGTTTTCATTTGTAAATAATATAATAAAAGTGTATTTGCACATGTGGAAAGCTCTGTCTGCTACAAATGATTTTAGGAAAAGATAGTGTAAGTGTCCTGATGTCCCTTTTTTTCTTCTACCCACACCTTTTAAATATACACACACACACATACACACACACATATATGTACATAAAATTTTAAAAGAATGAAATTTGCATTTCAATAAAATACCTGAAATTGGTCCTACCATAGAGTCAATGAAAAAATTTTAATTATTCATTGTATTATAATAGAAGCTTCCCATTGGAAGAGGTGATAATAAAGGCAATAACAACTAGAATTAATTGAATTACTGAGCAATGAAAGCAGACACAGGACTATATGAACAAAATACAAAAAAGTAGCAATATAAATATGCCCTCTCAGGACAATGCTTTGCCATTCAGAAAAACAAGACCCAACAAAAACATGCACCCCAATTTTTTTAAGAGGGAAAAGAGACACTGTTTTGATAGATTCAAATGAGTTGTAAAGAAGGTCACCAAGATAATCTAAATATCTTAGAAAGTTACCTTCATCTTATTGATAAAGTGACACAGAGCAAATACACAGCACTAAAAGAAAATATGCAGACAACGCAAGACCGTATTTCCTCAGGTTATTGATACTCAATTGCATTTATACCCTATCATTGCCTGTTTCCATGTGACCAAATGTTACTGTGGGCTGGAAATTTTTTAAAACCTACTTAATGTCACCAATTTGTAGAAATAAGATATGCAATGTTATACATTTATATATAAATAGCTAAACTTTCTGGTAGATGTAAAAGGGAAAACATATGTTCTTACATTTCACAAAGTAGTTTCTTAGTTACTTCTAATGTAAAACTCTGCTCCAAAAGATATGGACCAACATCAAGTGTCGAGAATGTGAGGACTAGGGCTATCATGAGCACGGGTTCTTGATGGTTTTACAGATGCTTTCTTGCATGTCTTGTGTACTATAACACAATTAGAACTAGTAATCAAGAAAATTTGATTTATAAAGCTCTTCTCAAGGTAAAGCTTTGAGGTGAAGAACAAGAAAAAACTGCTAAAACACTTGCATTCACAGAAATGTGCATTATTTGATTATTTGCCAAAGTCTTGATATATTGATTATATAGTATAAGAACAAATCCATATAGCATGACAAATAAGTGATAGCTAAAAATATTCAGAATTTACTATTTTAGACATATTAGATTTCATAGAATGTTCTTATAATGTAAATGGAAGGGAAATTTATATTTTAGGGAGAAAATTCATAACTAGAAAGAATAAAAAATGATTTTTCTAATATAAATCTGGATAAAATATAGAGTCAAACAGCTATTAGTAAAACTATAGAAGAGAAGGTTATGGAAATTAGTAAGAAGGCAGAATCGAAGGAAAAAGAATGAGAGGATGATAAAAGAAGGAAGAATTATTAATAGCAAATACCTATGGAGTGGCCATCATATGTCAGGCAGTGTTATAGGCTTGTTTGTTTACGTATGTGCTCATATATATTATGTATTCCTAATGGCAAATTTGTTATTCCCATTTTGCAATGAGGAAATAGAGGCATAGAGAGAGTCACTACCTACCTACCATTGGTGCAGAGCTGGGTTCAAACCCAGGAAGCTGGCTCCTGAGTGTGTGTTCTTATGTGCTGTAATGAACTGACCCTCAAGTAATGCTTTTAAAGAGGATGTACACAAGAGAATTTAGCAAACCAAGGGAACAAAAAAATATGAAAAGACCAAATGTAACTTCAAAACTAACTATTCAGAAAGAGAAATAGTTAATATCTCTTCCCATAAAGGAATTCTAACATTGCATCTATGTCAAAGAAACAACAGACAATTTTGTCCTTTCTCTTTGAAATTCAATTTATGATGTCCAATGCTGTGAATATTGAGCAATAGCTGTGATCTATAAATATTTAATACAGATTCAGTCATAAGTATCTCAGATTAAATGCTAATTAAAAAATATAAAGAAGATTGGTAGTTACTTTCTCCAAAAACTTCCAGATGGTACTTAATCAGTATACGTGACTACATTTAAGAATAGCCTAATTTAATAATTCAAAAGCAATCTGTCATGTATAGCAAGCAGCATCAGTAAGGATTCTGTGACTTTATCACAGTCCTTTTACTAAATAACACTTCTATAATTGTCCAGTCTACTATCAACTTCCTTGCTTTTGGTTTCATAATTCTAAAGTATTTTGTCTTTAAGGCCTTGAGAAAACTTAAGCAATATAGACACTGCTCAGAAATTTAAAGCAGCTAGATTTAACAACCAGCAATGTCAGTGGGCTCCAATCATGCTCTTAATACTTTATGTATGTTAAATAATAATACCAAAGACAGCAACTCATCACACAAAAAATTTCAAATTGAAGACAAAGAAATGCATTTAATCAGTTAAATTATTAAATCTCAGGATGATCATTAATTTATATCAATAACATATCCACACATGTTCAACATGATCGGGCATAGATTAACCAAATGTGATTGATGTGATTATTGCCAACCCTGTTCAAGTAGATGTTAAGTGTGTGTGTGTGTATATGTGTGTGTGTGTGTGTGTGTGTGTGTGTGTGTGTGTGTGTGTATATATATACATACATATGTATATATATATATATATGAATGTAAGTACTTATGTATATATAAATGTATTTAACAGATTTCTAAAGTTTTAATACCAATCTCATCTTTAGCTGAAGTTATTGAACCATAAAACATACAAAATTAATTTACTACAACCAATGACAACGTGTATAAATTCCAGTTAAAATTTATCTATTTTTTTATTGAGTGCACATTGAATTTCAATGTGTTAGATTTTTATATATAGTGCAATGCTACTTTTGGTGGGAGAACCCAGATAGTTTTTCTTTTTTTTTTTAATTCATTAAGTGTAAATAAAAGGTTGAACTAAGTTTTCTGAGTCTTCTATCTAAACCATAACCAAAATTATGGAAATTCTCATTGAAAAAATAAGAAACCGTAAATTTATAAATACCCTGAGAGAGTATTTTGTGTTGCAGATAAGCAAATCAAAACAAATAAAAAATGTTTCTTAGATTAAATCTATAAAAATGATAACTCTCTAGCCAGAATGATCAGGAAAAAAAGGAAGAAGAAATGCATTATCAATATCAAGACTGAGATAGTTAATATCAATACAGATTCCATAGGTGTTTATAAGATAATGAAGAAATATGATGAATAACTTTATGCTTTCACATTTGACAGCTTTGATAAAATAAAAATGTTACTGAAAGATACAAGCTATGAAAGTTCACTCAAGGAGAAACAGACATAGGACTAGTTCCAGATTTACTAAAGAAATTGAATTTGCGGTTAAAAACCTACCAGCAAAGAATATGCAGATCAGCTGACTTAATAGGTGAGTTCTACCAATCCTTTAAGGAAGCAATAATAAAGATTTTATACAATCTCTTCTAGAAAATTCAAAAGCATAGAAAGCTACTCAATTTAGTCTATGAAGCAGCAATACCCTGATACCAAAACCAGACAAAAAACTTACAAAAAAGTAAATAAATATAACATACCAACAACAAATATTTTATTAACATAGAAGACAAAATTTAAAAATAAATTAGCAAATTGAGCTCAACAATACATACAAAAAGATAATACATCTGAAGGGGAGTTTATTACAGGAAAGCAAACTTGGCTTAAAATTCAAAATGAATCTACGTAATCAACCTTGTTAGAAAAAAAAAACAAAACAACAAAAACAATGATTACCTTGAAATACTGAGAGAAAAACTTTTATAAAAGCCAACATCCATTTCTGACAGTTCTATCAAAAAGGGAAAATTTTCCAACTAAGGGAATTATGAAATTCTATAGCTGAAATGATATATCACGGTAAGAAATTGCATGCTTTATCTAAGATAAGGAACAAGGCAAGGATATCTGCTCTTACTACATCTATTTAACATTGTGCCAGAGGTTCTAGCCAATACAACCAGGCAAAAAAAGAGAAAGAAACAGCATTCAGATTGTAAACAAAAAAGTAAAACTCCTCATTCGCAAATGGTGTGATCATCTAGGTAGAAAATCTGGTAGAATCTATAAAAGAGCTCCTAGAAATATTATCAGGTTTAGTTATATTGTAGGATACAAGATTAATATAGTAAAACAAACTGTATTTTTATGAGTCCCTAGTGAATACTCAGAAATTAAAAATTTAAAAGCACTCTTTATAATAGCACTAAAAATATGAAACACACAAAAAAAACATAAGATCTACAAATGAAAAATTATGAGCATAACTTATGACCTAGTAAAAGAAGAGAATTGAATGGTTTGATTATAGGTTGTTAATGTAAGATATCAACTTTCTCTAAATTGGTGCATATATTCAATACAAACCCAATTCAAATTCCTGAAAGTTCTTTTTTTAGAAATTCACAAATAATGCTAAAATTTACACGGAAAAGAAAGTCCTAGAATAGTGAGAACTATTTTTCAAAAGAGGAACAATTTTGGAGTACATACAGAGTTCCACATATAAAGTGAAATCAAGATTACTACCCAATTTCAGGAGTTAATATAAAACTATAGTAAACAATACAGGAGGCCTAAGGATAGACATAGCCCAATAGAGCCAAGTATAGTGTCTAGTAAGAGACATACACAGAGAACTAATTTTTACAATGATGCAAAGTCAGTTCAGTGGAGCATAAGCTTCTCAACAAAGTTTTACAATAATTAGGTATCTAAAGTTTTAAAAGAAAGAAAGAAAGAGAGAAAAGAAGGAAGGAAGAGAGGGAGGAAGGGAGGAAAGGAGGGAAAGAAGATGGAGAAGGGAAGGGAGGGGAAAAGAAGGGAAGGGAGAAAAAAAGAAAGAACTTCACTTTATTCTTTGCACCACATATGAGTATACAAGTTATGAGGTCAAATGGCAGGGGTGTATGGATTCCACATGAATAAATTACGGATAAATTCATCTAATTTAAGTTTTGGTCAAGTTTCAGCTCAAGTTTAGTCAAGCACAATTCTGAATAGTAAGTGTCTTGCCCTAACTACTCCCTGGAAAATAAAATGAAATTGTACTTAAACATGCACTGCTCATTTATTCACAATGTCCTGAACATCATAAAAATATATATACAACTTAAAAATAGCAGGTTAGCCCTGAAGCAAGAAGGAAAAGCTAATAGAAAGACACCTCCAGATGATTCAGTTTTTGAAATTAGCATGTAAGAACTTGACAAGAATATATAAATACAAGGGGAAAGATAGATACTCATATAGGGCTACATAGATGATAGGTATGAGGTGTGAAATGGAAACTCTGTATAAAAAGTAGGAATTGTAGAACTATAGAAATACAATATCTCAATTCAAAATTTTATTAGATATGCTTAACAGAAGAATGGACACAATAAAAAAGGATAAGCAAACCGATTACACAAATTAAAGCATAGGAAAAAAAATAAATTGCTATTTAAACCATGAGAGATTATAACATATATAGAAAAATAGGTGAAATACTGGTACAAAGAATGGGGAGGAGCTAAATATAAGCAGAATGTCAAAAGATTCTTATACTTCGTGTTCAGTGATATAACTTTCAAAGTAGATTGTGACAAGTATACAGTAATCTTGGAACAACCAGTATGTTCATTTGAGATGCCGTAATTCAGAATTAAACCACAGAGTGTACCAGTCAGGCAATTCAGAATCTTACTAAGCTGTGTTTTCAACCCCATTTGTATGTAGTGAATGCTTGCAAAACGTGTCATCTCAAATCTAGACATATCTAGAAGCTGTACTTTGTATTCCCTATGCATATACTTATTAGAGCATCCATTACTGCAGAAATTATCAGCTATAATAGTATATGACATAGTCCAAGACTTAACAAGGCAATATTTGACAAGTTTCATATATTGTCTATTGTACAGAGTTAGATAATGAAAGAAATTTAAAAGAATTAAACACTTAGTAGGTACCTATAAAATGTACAATTTATCAATATAGATGAAACATTCTCTAGTGCCATTACATTGGGACACAAGTAAAATATTGTTCAAATGTGTAACTGCTACTAAAATTATGGAATTGCATTTACATTACATAATTGAGAATAGAAAGAAATTCCTAAAAAATACTTTCTGGATAGATTTGCATATGTATCTGGGGAGGGTAGTTGTTGACCATGTCTTTGAAAAACATAGGATTCAATGAAGCATAGGAAATGAGAACTATACATGGCAGATCTAGGAAAAGCAATAACAACAGTAATTACAATGGTGGTGACTAGGATCATATTTTTTAAAAAAGTTATTAATTTAGCACCTCTAATATGTAGTGCTTCAATATATTTTTGATATAGCACCCCAGGAGTTACCTAATTATTACCTTAATCATTTTACTGGGACTCAGAGAAGTTACTTGTAAATGATCCACATACAAACATAGCTGGTAAAGGAAATTTCTTTTAAAATGTAAATCATTTTACTGGGTTTTGGATAAATTAATTTTTTTCTTAACTTTAGCTTATGCTTTTAAAATCCATATTGTATAAGTGGAAGAATTTGGCCTGTGTTCAGAGATGAAGGCTGGTGCTCTAATAAATAAGGTGGTGAGTTAGAAAAGTGGTCCCGAGAATAAAATTATTCCTGAGAAACTAGCAGGAGACTAGGGTTATTCCCCCAACTAAAATACAACATTTTACTTAAAGTGGAAAGAAAATTTTTCAAACTTGTTTAAGTGTTCTTTTGCTTCTGTCCTCCATGGTATCAATTCATTGATTTATCTGTTATACGGAAATTGCACAAGTAAAAGATATATTGCACAAGTGCCTTCTATATGCAATCATTCTAATAGGTGCTAGAAAAATAAACATGAGCAAGACTGTAAAGTCCCTATCTTCATGAAAATAGTGGTCTTGTTCTAGTATATATTATATCACTTGAGAGTCATTTTAGTTTTAGAATATTAAATAGTTTTGCCCCATGACCAGACTAATTGCTATAAACTCCAATGGATTTGGAATACAGAAAAGCCTCTCTTATAACAAGCGACTTGAATTGTTTTCACATTTTCTCAATGATAGCATATATTATGCAAATTGAAGTGACTTCTGAATCATCAAGTATGCACTACATCATTGATTTTGTGCAAATATGTTGTATTGAAAATAGTCATTTGCATACTACATGTCTTTAATTTTTTATAATGTTTAAAATAAACGAGAATTTATTTATTACCAATGTCCATAAATAAAACTATAATCTTGTAAAATGGAACTCTTTTAAAGTATACATATAAATATATGTAGTAGGCATTAAATAAATATCAGTTATTGTTAATGAAGCAATTCTACATATGCACTAAAATTTTTAAAAGTGAAAGTAATTTTGAAAGTGATTCTGAGCTTTATCCATAATACGTACTTATCAGTTTATAGAGAACATTATTAAGATATATTACCTTTTGAAAAGTGACATACTGATATAAGTATAAATTTGTGACTGTAATCTAAAGATCTGGCATAGAAAAATATTATAGGATTATTTTGTCTGTAACAGGCATGCTAATCTCTCTTATTATAAGCCATGTTTTAAGACTGGTCTCCTGCCACCTGTTAAAAATCAGGCAAACTTTTGTTACTTAAGTTTATGTTGGATAATAAAAAATTGAGATTTGGTAACTAAGTTATGTTATCAATGAATTATGTAGTCAAGCCAGATGCTTTGTTACCAAAAATTATTATGAAGGGCTACATTATTCAAATCATTCCCAGTATAGCCATCAACACTGATCAAATTAATTGGGTAATTGTTAAATTACAAGTTTATTTTGAGCTACAAAGACACACATTAGAGCCCCTCTGCTGCATATTTTAAAGCATTGAGACTATTTCTAATCTAAGAGGTACTTGACAGCCAGAAAGACTTACAGCTATCTTGCGGGGTGACCTACATGTTGGGAATAATGCAATTAATAAAAACTCCATTGCGTTTGAGCTGAGAATGTAAAATACTTTCCTTTTCCGTTTTTTTCTTTTTTGCGTTTGTGTGTAAAATACTTTTCTATTTCTCTAGAATCCCTGAGGTACTTTTCCTCTGAAATCTTTTCTGTACAAAATATTCACAGCCAAATAATTACACAGTTCAGAAAACAAAGGAAGTCATTTTAAATAAAACAAGTACATTTCTTTAGTTTTTATTCCCTTTTGAAAAATTCCAATACTGACAATAAACCTTAATATCCAGATTGTCTTATACGTGACATTTGCTTTCGTAAATCATGCAGTTATCAAGAGCTAATCCTGTAGAGAAACTAATCAAGGAAGGTGTTACACAAATGCAAAACATATGATTAAAGAGGGGAAGGCAAATCTCATGCAAAGAACTGAATATTATAATGAAATTGCCACTGAATGGAGATGTGAAGACTTCAAGCTCAGTTTAATTAGGCCACTGAGTGGATTCCCCTAAGACCAACAAGAATTGAACAGCTAATGATCAGTTTGTTCTTTACTGATTACCAGTTAATCATGTCCCAAACACAACCCTGGTCCCCTCTCTAATTATGAATACATTTTCAGGCCTCTCTTTTAATCTCTAAACTTTCTATGTGTGCACAGATATTAATCAGCTAACTGTATGAGTGCCTACAACTGTTAGTGAGTGCCTTGAAATGCCTTCCTACTGTTTAGGAAGTAAATATTTGCCTCAATTTGTGCCACAGTAGTAAACATTAGCTGATCTTATGAGGGAAAATAGGAGCATAAGAGGCACATGGACATCTGTGTAAGGCAGGTTATTTTTAAATAAAGATTATTTTTCATTATAAAATGCTTAGTCCTTATGGAAATCTGGAACACCACACACACCACACATACATATATAAACAGAAAAAAAACATTGCTCATGTTCTACCATAGAAAGAATCACTGATAATATTTTTATTAATTTTTTCCATGTATATTTGGGAGAGAAACATAGTCGTATATGTCTCATGTATGTGTTTATACATTTATAAATGATATGACATCTAGATTTAAAATTTAACAGTATACACATTCTCTAGATATTCTTCCTAAATATTTAATATTTAATACTTTAAGAAGTACAGGAGCTATCCAGAAAGTATCCAGGAATGTAATTTGAAAAATAAAGGCATTTATGGCTGGATTTTTTCTGGACAGCCATTGTATATCTAGAAAAAATATATAGTTTCTTCTGGAAATAATGTAACAATTTATTTTAGTAGTCAGTTATTAATAATTTGTTTCTTTTCTTGACATTATGAGTGATTGACAGCAACAAATATCTTTTATTTATTGTGTCCACTATGTAACAGACAGGTTATAGGTACTTCCTATGAAGTAAGTTTTATTCCCATCATTTTTTTCCAGAGGAAAAAACCAAAGCTCAGAGAAATTAAATAACTTGCCTATTTACACCAGCAGATTTATCTTTCAAACATAGATTTGTGAGTCCAAAGCTTATGCTGACCTCATTCCATGATATATCCTCTTAGCTGGACAGTTAACAATATAGTGGTATAGTAAAATTGTAAGTCTTAGGCAAGTAAAAGTGAGGAGTGCTGGTGGAGTCGGTTAGGAGCCAATACACAAATTGAGACATCACTCTACAGATGCAAGTCATCCCACCTTTATTCAAGTTCTACTTTCATATTTATTTACCAGGTATATAATA